>VXBQ01015082.1:206227-246421 GCA_013400175.1 Phainopepla nitens | reverse complement strand
GGAGACGGAGGCGGGGGCGCGCACATGAGGCGGCCGGAGGGGGCGCGCGCCTGGGGAGGAATCACGGTCACAGAATCAAGGAGGGTGGAAAAGAGCTCTGAGACCTTCCAGGCCGGCACGTGACCGAACACCACCGTGTCACCCAGACACGGCACTGAGTGCCACATCCAGTCTTTCCTTAAATACCTTCAGGGACCGTGACTCCACCACCTCCCTGGGCAGTCTGTTCCAGTGTCTAATCACCCTTTCCGTGAAGAAACTCTCCCTAATGTCCAATGTAATTCTCCCCAGCACAGCTTAAGGCTATGTCCTCTATGTTGCTTGTTGCCTGGGAGAAGAGGCCAATCCCAGCTGGCTGCAGCCTCCTTTCAGGTGGTTGTGGAGAGAGATAAGGTCACCCCTGAGCCTCCTCCTCTCCAGGCTAAACTCCCTCAGCCGCTCCTCATGGAACCCGGGCTCCAGACCCTTCACCAGCCTCGTTGTCCTGGTGCAGGAAAAAGCGGGAGGGGGCGGGAGGCAGGGCGCTCGGCTCGGCCTCGGCCGCGGTGCGGGCGGGGCGGCGGTGACAGCCCGGGATCCCCTCTCCGGGAGGCCCTGCTCTGTGTGCCCGGCCCCGCCCGGCCGTTCCGGCGGGAATTGCGCGGCCCGAGGGGTAGCGCCCTGCTGGGAAAAGCGCCCCTTGCCGCCGGCTCCCTGTGCCTGGGGAGATATTGCCGCCGTGTTTCCGCCCCGGCTCCCCGGAGGCGCCTCAGCGCCTTGGCATGGCACGGGCACAGGGGGACGGGTGGCAGCTAGGGGTGCCCCTAGAGCTCCTGTGGGCTCCATCCTTGCGGGTCTTCAAAAACCCTGGGCAGCCGGCTGTGGGTGGTCCGTAGGTGATCCCTCACTGGAGATATTCCAGAACCATATGGGCACAATCCATGTGTTCTGGGACGATCCTGCTTGAGCAAGGAGCTTGGACCAGATTACCCACTGTAGTACCTTTCCAACCTGACCCATTCTGTGATTCTGCGGTTCTGTCCTGCCCGATCAGGGGGACTGGAGAAGTTGGCCTCCAGAGATCCATTTCGGTGGCAGTCACTCCTGCCATCCTGTGTGTCCAGGGAAGGAAAGCCCAACTTCCACTGTGCTAGAAGTTCAAAGCATTCTGGTTTATGTCCAGACAGGAGCCATGTGCAAGGTAGCACACCAAACACAGAAAGAATAGTTACCAGAACTATATCTGTAAGCTGTGCAGCCTGTGTTGGTGTTTCCAACTTAAACCTTACCCTCAGACCACAGCAGGGACCTTTTCTTCAAATACGGAAACAATCACAGAATCCCTTAGGTTGGAAAAGACCTCTGAGATCATCCAGGCCAACCTCTGACTCAACACCACCATGTCAATTAGAAAATGCCACTAAGTGCTACATCCAGTCTTTTGAACACCTCCAGGAATAGTGATTCTCCCTGGGCAGTCCATTCCAATGTTTAACAACACTTTCTGTGAAGAAATTCCTCCTAATGTCCAACCTGACCCTCCTGTGGCTCAGCTTGAGACTCGGGCAAAGTAATGATTTCAAATATTACTGGACAGAAGCCACTGTACTGGTTTGGTTCTTCGACTTCCACTGCAGCTCCATAAATGGCAATGGCATTTTTACAAAGATCACTATATAAATTGCATTGAGATTGTCAAGTCATTAACCTCTGGTCACTGAAGAGTTGCCAGTAGCAAACCTGAATCATTAGCACTATAAGTTATTTTCCATGTCATGGTTAGGAAACAAATTCATAGCCAAGTGTTAGAGCATTTGAGCTATTAAGTCTTGGATGTCAGTACTTGCTATCTTGCTTTATTCAGAAAAAATAAGAAATTACATTCTACATTTTGCTTTTTCTTATCCACAGCTGCCTGCATCTTTGTTTTCTGCTGAGAAGTATGTACCGTTAAAGCAAAAATACAGGCTACAGCAACGTTTCTTGATCTCTCGTTTTGTGCTGGCTGCTACCACAGCCTTTTGATTCAGAAGGTTTGATTGCTCTTGGAAATGCAGATGTTCCACTTCAGCAACCACAGTCCAAAGAGAATATTTCCACAAGCTACAGGGTGTAGGCTTGGCATCATTTCATTTGTGATGCAGTAAGTAATTTCTGAAATACAAGGAAAAAGCTTCTTGCAGTCTTCATCTAAAGCAAGATGAAAATCATCATTAGAGATACAGAGCCTAATTTGCAGTGCTCTTGGGCACCTGATTTAGGCATTAGGGATGATGCTAGGCCTCAGCAGGGTGATTTGAGGCAGCTAGCTGGAAACAGTGCAAAATTCATGAGCCTGTAATAAAGTACAGAAGAGGAAGTCTGAATCTGCAGCTCAGTGGGCAGGTGCCATTTATGTGTTTTATCCAATGTCTATGGGAAAACTTACAGGTACTCTTGGAAATGCAAAACACCTTGCATCCTCTCCAGATCTCTGCAGCAAAGCTACATGGGGCTTGCTCCCTCTTGCTCTTTCCTTCTTTGCATTTTTTTTTTTTTTTACAGTGGCCCAGATTCAACACAGAAAGTGGAGAGAAGCACCATCCCATTGTTTGGCAACTTGGAGAATTCACAGAGGTGAGAGCTGGGCATCAGACAGGCCCAGCCTCACATGTTTATTTGCCAGTGAAGGATCTTGCCTCTGGAGCAGTACACCTGAGAACTTCTACCAGTGTTCATGGTGAGCACAGCGCCTGTGTTTGTGTTCATCTGCGTGCTTACTCTGTGTGTGTCAAACATGTCTGTCAGGCTGGGCTTTTCTCACGACTGTGGAGGACTAAAAGTGCATGTCTGTCTGTCTCAGATAGAATAGAATTTGTGTGGGAGGTACTCATGCAGCTGTCTAGGAAACTGAGCACTGCTTCGAAACTGTAAAAGTGAGGCTTTGGCTACCAGCATCAAAAAGGATAATAGATTCTAATTTTTAAAAGCAGGTATGGATTAAGTGTCTGGTGTGATAAAGTACTCCTGTTGTAACTTGAGAGTGTAATGTCATAATTTTTAATCCAGAGAACACTCATTCAGATGCTGGGATCTTAAAGCCCATTTTCACAAACTTCAGTCAGACTTTTTGTATCTATATGGTTAGGGACTTGGATATTTCTAGCATTGGCCCCTAAGAAATCATATGAATCCACATCCTACACAACTAGCTAAGGCATTGAACTTTTGAACATTGAATTATTTTGCTTTGTCTTCATGATAAACTAATTCAAAATGAGTAATTTCTTCTTGTTGCTTTTGTTGTGTCATACATATTTTGAAATTGAACTAGGTTTTGTTGAGTGATATAGGAATTACTCAACATATACATGACCTGATAACACTGAGCTGATAAAGAATACTAACCTGAAAGATCATTTTTCTCTCTTCAAAAGCATGTAACCTCTAATTCTTGAAAGTGTCTCTGAGTAAGTTGATGTCCATGCAAAGTAAACTAACAAACTCATAATCGTAATAAAACCAAAACCATGGTCTCCATATCCATATTCTCTTGCCTGTTTCATAAGATATTTAAGTGTTCCTGCTTTTTGTGTGATACAAATTAACATTGACTTAACAGCTGATTGTTTGGCAGAGATTGAAATTTCTTATTAAATACAGGATATCACTAAACTGAAGAATGACTACATTGGCTTCCTCTAAACCATAATAAAATACTTATAAAAAGTACAAGTAATACTAGTTATTGTGCAAATAACATTCTTCTACATGAGAGTAATAAAACTGCATTTCAAAGGTTTCAGTAGTGCTCATTTCAGGGACATTTAGCAAACAGCAAGAACACAAGAGCAGTGGAATAATCAAAGTATTGGCTCAGCCCTCTCTGAGCAGGTACTATTACTCCCATCCTCTTGTGAAAAAGCTATGAAAAACTAAGCAAAAAAGCTTGTAATAAAGTCAAAGGCCATTTACATTTTTCAGGTCACTGAGTGTGCATCTTAAAAGGCATACACTCTCAGAATGAGAGAACAGGCTGGGACACCCGTGTTCCTGAAGCAGCTACTGACTTCAGAAGAGTTGCACAAGGCAGAAATGAGACGATATCCTGTTCACCATATTAGGCTGAGTTAGTAATGCATGAGGTCCCCTCACATTCAGCTTCCGATTTAGTCAGCATGAAACCTTCAGCAGTTAAATCACATTATGTTAAGCCTGCCTTTCGTCCACCACCCTCCTTCTTCTTTGCCCTGCTTAGTTTAGCCTTTGCTCTAGTCCTAGGGACAGTTACTAGCACAGGCTGGTGTGGCTTGAAGCCCTGGGATGAAAACTGGTCAAGAAATCCAGTCTTTGGGCAGAATATTTTATCATTGCTAAAGCCCATCTGTGCAACACGCTATTTGCAGGAGCTTCCTGCTTCAGGCAAGGTGTGATGGATGCTCAAGCAGACCTATCTGAACTGACTCTGGGTAATGGTAAAGTCACACTACCATTGATCTCAGTGTGCTTGCAAAACCTGAAAAATAAAGGCTATGTTAGGTAATGAATGCTGGTGGCTGTAAGTAGCTGATTTAAAACTGCAGTCACAGGGGTGACCACACTGCAGCCCCCTCACCTCTCTTCGGGACTCACCTATGCACTGAATAGACTCCTCAATGAATTACACACTGAAAGCTTGAGGTGCAGAATGTTCTGAGCAGTGAACACATTAAAGTGCTCTATGAATAGGAGAGAGAAAGTAAAGAAATGAGAGAGATAATAATCATAATTTAATATGCTGAGAAAAGTCATCTTGGCTCTTGATGGGACAAAACATAGGACCTAAAATAGAATAGAAGTGGCCTAGGCAATAAGAACTGCTAGTATGAGAAAACACTTTTGCATGTAATAGATCAAAAGAGAATTTCCTGTGGGAGGACCCAACAAAAGTAGTATCTTTCAAATATCTGTTTGGGAAACATATGTTTGACGCTGAAACAGTGTGACATACACCAATATGTATATAAATATGTTTTCCCTGCGTGTCACCAGATTTAATAAAGGTGTGAGGCTCCAGGCACATGGCCTTGCCAGGTCCAATGTATCCCAGCTTCCCAACAGAGGGCAGTTGCTGCTGTTCCCTATTACAGTGCATTCTCAAGCACCACAGTACTTGTGCTGGAACCCTGAGGAGAACCTGTTCCCACTGCCTGCGAGTGGTGAGTGATGAGTAAGAAATGGGGCACCTGAATCTGAATCTTTGCTGTATGTTCTTGAGCAAGCTAGAAATAGGGGTGGAAATCACCTTCTGGAACTTAATGGCTCAGTTTGTTGGGGAAGATCCGGTCTGAAAACAAACTGCTGCAAGGGAGGAAGTAAACTGGATGGCATTGCCTGTTCCAGCGCAAACACAGATGCGTTTGCTGCCAGCAGACAAGGGCATTGTTGCACAAACAGCACAGACACTCCCAGAAGTAACTTCTGTTGTATCTGGGAAGGAGGGGAGCTGTGAGCCCAGAGATAGAGAGCAGCTCCCATATCTGGTCACCATATGGCTCAGGCCAATGTCCGCCACAAGTGCATACACAGCACAAGCTCCCTCTGCTTTTATGCTTTAAAAGTGCAGAAAAAAAAAAAATCCTTTAACCAATGTATGTCCAAAGCTCACAAACTGATTTGAAATCAAATCAGAATTCCACTGGAATGCTGAAAGCTTCATACCTCAGTAAGCACCTCTTCCGTGGCAAATACTGTTTTCATGTTAAAGCCACTTGATGGGTACAGAAAATGTCAAGATGCCAGAAATTCTTCCTTTACCTTGGGAGAAAGCTTTTTTATTTTCACTATCCCAGGGCTTAAAAATGGCCAGTACTTCTTGTTGGAAATCTTTGAAAAGCCAAACAAATTCAACTCTCAGTCAAAGAAAAACTGGAAAAAAATTGCCTGAAAAAATGAAGGTTTCAGAAATGTAGGAATATATTAAAGCAGGAGATGAGACCAATCTCCTGATGGTCTCATCCACCAGATATAAACAGAAATAATGTATCTTTTATGTCTATATGTTTACATTGTATAAATGGAAATATAAATAAATATGTATTTCCATTAAAAGTAGAGTGATTATCATCATTTTAGACCTCTTAAAAGCTATCATGAATCCGATTTTCTACACTGCTATTATCTTGTTGACTGTGAATCACCTATGAGATTAAGAAGTTTTCTTCTTATTTCTCCAGTTCATAACCCTAAGTGCTCTCTCCTAGAGCAAATTTCTTTACTCCTACTTTCCTGACATACACATATCACATTTCCTGTGGTTGGATTGGTTTTGCAGTCCTTGCTCAAATAGTTCTCCTGAAGACAAAAGTTAAAAGTAAACTGGCCTGAGTTTAAAAGTAAACTAGCTTTGATTGCCCTGGCTTTGTTTTTATGTATGCTGTCCTAAATATCTACGCTCCTTGTAAATGCTTTGTTCTGATGAAGCCTATGACAAATCCATAAAAAGTCATGTTTTTTATCTTGGGCCTGGGAAATATTTAACAGTTTCAGCCCTTAACAGATAATTAACTTCTAAATGACACATCTCATAACTTCGCTGGTATAAACAGAGAGAGGCTCCATGTGATCCTTTTTGGGACAGAATGGCAGAAGTTGCAATTCCTGACACTCACAGTGTGAAGATTCACAGGTTATAGACAACTGCTTTTATACCATGAAGCTTCACGAGATTCTACATGTCTTAAATTAAAGGCACTCAAATGCCATTAAATGTACAGTTCCAAAAAATGCATGTGTTTCATATGACTATCTTCCAGATATTTAAAAAAAAAGCTTAAAGTTTAGTCACTGAAAAAGAATTCAAATTCACTGCAACTGCAGGAATTATAAATGAGTCAAGTTAGTAATTTTTTTGTGAATTTTCATAACTAAATCCCAGAAGCTGATTTTGTTCATAATTGGGATATTTTCAAATACTTTTTTTAATCTCATGCCACTAGGCAATCGGTTAATATTTATACAAATGCTACTACTGTTGTTTTCTTCGTAGAGCTCTGCTACTCTTAGAACACATCTGTAAGGTTTGAGAGAGTCTAGTCTTAGACAACAGAAATGATTTATATATTGACTTTGATTATAATTCTGTTTTCATTTGGCCATTACAATCCAAACCCCAGAAATTAAAATTTTATAGGTGTGATCATAGACAGAAAACAATGTGTGTGAAAGTGTAAGCAAGCTCTTTCTCATCAAAGAGTTAATCTTTTTTTTCTTAGTCTTCTCTTTCTCCCCTCTTGAAGATAAAAGACACCAAACTTCCTATGGTAAAATGCTGTGCAAGTCTATTGGGTAATTCAACTCTTGATATGCAGAAGATGGCAACTTTATATCAGTTTTACCTCATTATTTTGCTTCTTTATTATTACAATTATTATTTATTATAATTATGGTTACTTCAAATCCCCAGAACTGCCTTGTTTGAAATGGAGAAGGGAGATAGGGGAAAAACAAATGGCCTCAAGTTGCAGGAGGGAGGGTTTAGATTGTATATCAGGAAAAGTTCTTCCTGACAAACCAAAAGGATTGTCAAGTATTGAAACAGGCTGCCCAGGGAAGTGGTTGAGTCCCCAGGCTTGGAGTTATTTAAAAGATGTGCAGATGTGGCACTGGGGGACATGATTTAGTGGTGGACTTGGCAGTGCTGGGTTAATGGCTGGACTTAGTGATCTTACAGGTCTTTTCCAACAGAAACCATTCTATAATTCTATAGACTCCTAATTTAACAATAGCAAAAATAATCTGACAAAGGGACAAACTAAAGGCCAGGAACAGGCCATTTCAAAAGTGTAGCAGATGCAAAGAAATACCTTCTTGATGGGGAGTTTTTAGGCAGAGGGGAAAAAAGAGCCAACTCAATTTGCTTTTTCCAGAGTCAAATAAAGCCCATCCACCAGGACTGGAGAATGTCAGCATTGTCCTAAGCTGCCTCTACACCATAAGAATAGATGAGGCTGCTCTATAAAGCACTGGATCAAAAAAAGTAGAAGGTGGTTGACTCATTCATGGCCCATAGCCATACTTGAAAAATTGCCTCCGGCTGATGTTCTAGAACCTCTACCACAGAAACAAAAGGTACTGTGGCAAACAAAGCTGTCCCTCAGGAGTCTCATACAATGAAAACAAAGCTGGGAACATGCATATGCAAAGCAGTATTTGTAAAGGGTTACATCATTACACCTTTGCAGTCACTCCTTTTTTTGTGCCAAACTTTGCTGAAATTATGGAATAACTCACAGCTAGAGTTTTTTTTTTTAAACAGATTATTGAAACCGTAAGTACTATAAGTCCAAATTATTATGGAGTTTGAGTTTGTTTTAATGAAAATGTCTTTTGTTTACCTGATTGCATGGAGTTCCCAGCACTCCTTGGTGGTGGCCATGCCATCATTTTATATTCCTATGAAGGTAGAAATGTTATACTGCCTGCACCGTAAAATATCCACAGCAACTTAGACCACATCCACAATGTGTTGACAGACGTGATTGTATAATCCAGCTGGCTGAAGTCAAAGCAGGTGACATGAGTTACCTGCTAGCCCCAGCTCATAAGACCAGAAGTTTATCCCTTAGCTTGCCAATGTGCACGCAGAAAAGGGACATACAGCTCTGTAGCTCCAGCCTTACCTGGGCTAGTTCCTAGCCAGCTAGCTGAGGCACGCACAGTGACCCAATCAGCCTCCACAGACCATCATGGTTCTTGCCCTTGCCCCAAACCCCGTGTTGCTGCAGCTTCATGCAGCTGTTCCTCAATCTGCTGGGTCACACCATCACATCTGCTGAGCACGGTGTGGACATGGTCTGAATTCCTATGGGCTGCTGCCTTCACGTGTGTAGAAAATGATGGCACCATCACCTCAGGGGCCTTCTGGGAACTACTTCAAGTTGGATAAACACAAGGCCTTTTCACAGAAGGAAACCTGAACTCTGTTATCGTTTGGATACGGTACTTGTAGTTCCAGTAATTTGAATACAGGAATCTCTCCAGTTATAAAAAATCATGTTATAACTGTTATAAAAGTCAGTGGTCAGTGATGTTTCCTGCACTGTGGATAACTGTGGCAAGAATTTCTTGTGGCCAGTATTTCTACTATTTCATGACCACATGATTTTTTTTGGTTAGTTGTTACTATTTCCTTCTTGACTCACTCCTAAAAGGCACTGAAACATCACAGACTTATCACTCACACAGCAATAACTGCAACTGTCCTTATATCAGTTTTGCAGACCTGCATCCAGAGCATCCCCTACCAGAAGGGTGTGTACTCTGCGTCTTGTGAAGTTGAAGACCCCACTTTCTTTTGATATGAGCCATGAGATCCAGCCTTTCATTTGGGCTTCTTTAGACTAGATTGAGTCTGAGGGGAAGCGCCTGCAAAGCACTGGAGGTAATGCCACACCATGGGAAAATGAAGAAAGAAATGTATGTCTCCTGCAGTGTGGGAGACAATCAGCTATTAGCCACCATTCTTCTCAGCTGGGTGGAGGTTTTAATCCCCCCACCTCACCCTGGGCAGCCAACAGATCATTTCACAGCAGTCATCTTTACAGTATCTATGTGAGCATGGCGGGGTGCCTCGTACTTCTGAACACACATTTTGTTAATGTCTCTTTTCATGCCCTGATCAGACTATTGCAAAACCCCACACGCAGACTCCCCGAAATGAGTCATGTCTGCCGGCAGGGATGTCTGCAAGATGTCTCTACACAGAGGTGCAGAGCCGTGCAGGAAGCGTGGGAGAAGACCACCCTGGCACAGCACAAAAGCTTATTTATTAGAGAGAATGCCTTAGTGGAGCAGAGAAGACCTAGCAGGTCTACTCCGGGGGGCAATCCATTAGCTTCCAGGTAAAATGTAGTGGGTTCATTGTGACCTCCAAATTCTGACTGCCATGGGGGCTGCCCCTCTATGAAATACGTCCCTCCCTTGCATCTACAGAGAATTGAAGTTTTGCTCTGGAAGGTAATCCCCCAGTGGGACTTGAGACCCTGAAGGATGATCTGCTCTGCACCTCTGGGTCCCCAGCTTCTCCTTTCTTGTGACATGTTCTGATTTGTCTGGTTTTACACCCACTGTCCATGAGATTTTTCCTGTATATCAAATCTGACACTGGGAGAAGGAGCTGCATTACTCATACATAATTTCAAAATTGTGGGCAAACTGGATGGTTTCTTGCTCCCATAGACATATGACCTCATCATGTCTATCTTCCCAACTTCATGCACTAATACTCTTTGCTTCAGCAGCCTTATCACCAGCTGAAAAAGAATTCCTTCCTTATCACGTGTTAAGTTGAAGGATCAGTTGGGGCAGCCATGTGGCATCTCTTGGTTTCTGTCTGCCAGTAAGTAAGCTGAGTTTCAATAACATGGCTTTTCTTAATATGTTGATTCATTTTTAGTTATTCAAATGAGAACAAAATAGGTTGGCATGGCAAAATTCAGACCCTCTAAAGCATAGTAGACTAATACAACAATGTTGAACAAGTGACAAATATTTTCTCCTTTGGCTCCAGAGCTTTCCACAGCACAGTTACCTGAGCAATTTACTCAGGTTATTCATGAGTAAGTTGTGATTAGCAGTATGCTATTAATTGCTGAAACCCTCTAGTTTGCTGCTGTTGTCCATAAAGGATAAAAAAACCACTTAGGCAGCCCAGTCCACCTCCAGCCCTACAATTTGAACGCACTAAATTACTAGGCCAAATCTATATTCAGAAATTGTTCTATCCTACTCTATATGCTTTCTCACTCTGTTTCCTCTCATGTTTTTCCAAGCATGTGTTGGACAACTTACATGCAGAAAATAACATCTGTAAGACTTACCTTGATTTTTAAAATATTTATTCTCCTGTCAATCAAAACAAACAAAAAAAACCCCTGACCAACCAAATAAAAAACCACAAATTACAAAGCTATGTGCAAACTGATACAGAGAAATGGTAATGCAAATTTACCCATTTTTCACACTCAATAGCTGTTTCTAGTACTCTGCTTTTGTCCTTAGGATTTAATTAAATCTCTCACAGAAAACAGAATTTGCTAGTACTTGACCTTTGTTTTCAGAGCCCCGACACACAAAAGGCATTTAGAATCAATGACGAGGCACAAAACACAACGCACTCCATTTAGCGCTCAGGGCAACACAATGCTCATCCTTTATATGGAGAGACCCTGGGTTAAAAAAGGATTAAAATTAAGCCACAGTATTCTTTTCTAGGTTGTCTCCTGAAGAATCACAATTGCTGCTTCAAGCTGATTATATGTTATGCAGTCCACCAGCACATGATGCCCAATCCTAGCCCTAAAGTAATCTTTTCTTCACTACATAAACTGTATCTCCACTCTTTATTTGCCTTCACTGGCTTCCTTCCTGCCTTAATTCCTCACTGCAAGCTCCTCACCCTCCACTTGAAGACCAAACACAAACTCCCCGCTCCCATTTCTGCTCCCACTTCCCCTTCCTCCCATCCAGGCCACCTACAGCCAACTTTGCTCCAGCAGCCTTTCTGCTTTTGTTTCGCAGCTGCTCTCTCCCGCATCTCTTCAGCTGCTCTTTGCACCACTTACATCCCTTTCCTACATGGCTTTTTGCAGAGATTCTTCACTCTTTCTCTTCCTTTTCTCTCATTGATTTCTTGCTGGATTTTTTTTTCTTCACTTTGGTGTTAATGGCAGAGAAATGGTGGATTTATGATAAATAGTGAGTAAAATTTTAGTTCTTGCAGAACTCATTGAAGCAAATCTGAAAATTAACACTCAGCTAAAACAAAAACTGGTAGAAAGCTAATTAAGGGAAAGCATGATGTTCAATGGCCTTGAACTAAGTAGAAAAAGACCACTGAATGAGAAGCTACGGAGAATAATTTTACTTCTGGTCATGTTAATAAGGAACTGTAAGCCATACATTAATTATGTTCCTCAAATTAGACGGAGTTTTGAGGCTGAAACTCTTCTTAGCCCTCGCAGGGTGGCTCACAGCAGGAGAAAGGTGTACTCTGCCTGTCACACCAGCCAGCCAGGCCCGTAACATTTCCTTCTGTTCATCTCTTTCTTATTTATCATCCCAAAAGCTGCAAGGAAGCCCGTCCACAGCTTCTTTCCCACCCAGTGGCAACTACACCTCTGCCTGCTATTCATGCAGCTGGGAAAAGTTTGTCTGGGAAAAGTTTGACACTGCTAAAAAGTGTCATTCTTGTGTCTATTAAAACATTGTCGCTCAGCACAGCTTACAGTCCCAGGGTTCACAGCCTGGCTTTTAGCTTAACTAGAACCTGAGCACTGTTTTGTTTGGGTTTTTGAGGTTTTTTTGTTTTTTTTTTTAATGTGGGAGCAGAAGAAGCAACAAGCTAATATATATGAGGGAAATAATTGAAATAATTTAATAATATCAATAATTAAAATTACATTGTAACTCAAGTTATTGCCACCAGAAGTTAATTATATTGTAACTCAAGTTATTGCCATCCTGCAGAATGATCACCAAGTTTGCTTTGGCATTTTCAATCTCCCGCCCCCATAGCATTGCTCACAGTAATTTATACTGCTAGGGGGCCTCCTACCTCCTGGGATGCCTCCAGGGATACCTGGTTCTGGCCCATATGGTACAAATCACATATTTTAAGTCTTCTGTAGGAAAAGCAAAAGGTGTACAAAATTTAGGAGAACAAAGAAGACTGGGTGAGATGCATTGGCATTGGCCCCATTTCCATCTTCCCTGTTGGTTGTTTGAACCAAAGACTGTTGGGTTTTTTGGTTTTTTTTTAAGAACACGTTATTCTGTAGGTCATTTGAGCAAATTCCCATAATCTACACAAAATCTGAGGACTTTAAAGGTCCCTTGCAGCCCAAACACACACACACACACACACACACACATACATACAGAGGAATCCACCTCTGCCTCTGCTGGGCCTCTCCAGCAGCTCTGTTGGCAGGAGCTGCTTCGAGGATGTGTGAATCACTAAGGTGTTCCCAATTTCTGCAGGCTGTTCTACCAGGTGCCAGGCAAGGCTACAACTCCCAGCCAGAGGGACTCTCTCTTGCTCATGGCCCTCTGCAGGGCTCTGCACAAGCAGGGGCCTGATTCTGCAGACAGATGAAGGAGGGAAAGGCAGATGTTCTCCCGAAGGAAAAAAAAAAAGCATGAATTGAAGACACATCCTGTACAACGACTGCACATGCCTACAGAAAATGCTCCACATGACTCTGCTACAGAAGCTGTCTCTCCAGGACTTGCATTTCCTTTGATTTTCCTACGACCAGAAACAGCAAATAACAAATTGGGAATCAAACCCAGTACCCACCCCTGAAACCCTCTGCATTTAACAGAAACCAGCTGTTTTTCTGCAGCATAGATTTTTACTGTAATCTATTAAGCTATTTTCAGACTGCTTGAACCAAGAATAGTAGTGAATGTCAAGTCCTTCTGTGCATGGCTGTACCCTTCATTTCTCTGAGAGATACATTTCCAGGCAAGTATCAGGCCTTGACAACTATATCAAACGTTCAGATCAGGAAATGTTATGTCCAAGAGGTAGATAACTTCCTCCCCTGCTGTGGCCAGAAACACACAATATTCTACAAGCCAGCTCCTCTGTTTCTTCCCATCGTATATGCCAGTCACCACTGTTTTCCTTATTCTGTCTTTGTCCAGAGTTTTGACCTCTGATTGACTTTGAAGTTTACATATGAGGAAAAACAGTCAGGCAGCTGCTAAAACAAGCGCGGAGAGATCAAACGGTTCTGAAAGAATTAAAAACAAACAACTTTTATCTTTTTCTTTTGTGTTTACCAATACATTAACAGATCCAGATAGATGGAGAGATACACAAATGTGCATACATATGTATTGAAATGGTAACGTTAAAAAATTACATAAAAAGAATATTGTTTAGATTAGTGCAGCCGAACACTGAAGGATAAGGAAATTAGGAAAATTAGGAAATGCCAGATTAAGACTGCTATGCTAATTTCTTTCTGCCACTGGGTGTGATTATCCTGTGTTGTACAGAATGAGGCATGCATCCTGTGGGAAAGTCTAAAATCTGACTGTGTCATGGAATGGTTTGTAAGAAAACATATGCACATGGGGAGGGACAAAGAAAGATTGCCCAGAGAGTCTTAAATCTGCCATTTTCTAATGTATCAGGAACTGAACTGTAGCTTAAGTGGCACTATTTAATGACTGGAGCACAGGGAATTGGATGTTCTATCTTGTTTTCAAGGGAGAAAAAAGCTAGCGGAGGGAAATCCCCTGTGACATGTAGAGAGAAACACAGACTCTTGCCATTTATTGAGTCATTGCAGACATTTAATTAATCAAGTTTGGAGTGTCAGACATAAGTGGGAGTTACTTGGTCCTAAGTGGAGCTGGAAGATCACTTAGTAGAAACCAAGTTTTGTTTCCTCTACCGTACTTAACCTTTTTAAGCTTCATCTCTATTAAATTGAGTCCAGAAATTTAATTCTGCTTTTGCTGTACAATTTCTCCTAATGCTTCATCTCCTATTACTGTTTCAGTGTCAGCAAGAACTCAGGTCTTTAAAACAGTGATGTTGCCCAATTACTATACTGGCAGACTGCCTTGACCTTTCCTGGAGAAACCAACAAGAGAAAAGCAGTGGTGGTTCCCAACAGTTTCCATCTCAATGGAAATGTTTCTCACACAGAAATTCACAGAACACAGGAAAAATGCTGAGATGAATAACTTTGAATTTCAAAGGTCTGCCGAAAGTAATAAAGACGTTAAACTTCCCAAAAGATGTCAAATTTCACAAATACCTAAAAAATATTTCTGCAGATACTGTATAAGTATGAATAATAATCTAAACCAGAATGTTTTAATTGACAATAAATTTCTATTTGCTTTGTGAGAAGTTTCTTTCTTTTTTTTTTTTAAATAAGATTACTCTGGCCTGTATAATATGAACACTGTAGTGCTCTGTAACCTGTGGCAGAGGCAAATCAGTCTGTGCATTCTCCTGCCTCTTGTTATTGCTTCTACATTTAAGATAATTTCCATAGTCAGTTAATGCAAATCTGCTTTCTTAAATGCTTAAAAAGCATTAAGTTATAGGATGAAAAGTCTACCAAATCACAACTCTCTGCATGTCATTTTGCCTTTCTGCCATAGATAAGCCATTTTCTCTTATACAGGCTATAACAGACTGCAAAAGGACGAGTTTAGATAAATGGAAATACATTTTCCTGTGGGTTTTTTTAGCTTTTTTTAAATGCTGAATTTCACAGATTGTTAAGATAATTTTTGTAGAGCAAAGTAGCAATATAAACAGAAGTAAAATTATCTTTTCAGTATTAGCTTCAGAGCTGAAGCAGTTTGTGTACAGTTATCTTCTCCATCTATCCCTTGGGCATAAAGGCAGTGAAAGAATTCCTAAAGAGGGGAAGGAAATTGCATTGGTCAAGATCAAATTGCAAGCATGCATAATTTGATGTACTGATGACTGTCCACCAGATATCACAGCAGGAGACTTGCCAAGATGTTAATTGTCCCAAGGACTGGAGTTCGGTTCTTAACAAACATCTCAGTTTCGTTGTGGAATGAAAGTTATGACAGCTGCAAAGATTCCTTGTCTTAGTTGCATGCACAGTAGTGAGTAGCATTGAGAGAAATCCTGATTTTAAATGAAAGTGTCTTCTGCTTACAAATAATAGTTATTGGTAGGGTTACTAGAGAGAGAGGAAGTGTAACTTCATAACTTCAGTATGCAGTCAGTACAAAATTCCAGGGATGACTTTGTGGCTTCAAATCAAGTCAGACACTAGGGGAGTATTTTTTGTAGCTCTTTCTGCTTTTGAAAATGTCAGGTTGTATCTTAGAGACAGTCCCCCAGTGAAGTCTTTGTTTAAAACAACTCAAACCTCTATTTCACAGTCTTTGCATAGAAGTCTGCAGGTTGCAAACCTGGCATACTGCAAGTTGGAAGATGTCATTTGTCACCTCTCGTGTCCAGATATATGAGCCAAGAAATGAACAGGCTACTTTGTTTACTGTTTTTTGAAGCAAAGAGGTCAGTCCACAGCCCATTAAAAAGACTTAAGGTGAATAAAATATTTCTAAACACAGAAAACTTCCCTAATCTGACTTCTGTTAAGCAAGCCTGCTATTCATCACCCCAGTCCTGAGCAGTGTACATAATGAGAAGAAATACTTTTCTATTTAAGACAGAAAATTTTCTCACTTTGATAGCTAGGATTTCATCCCAGATATTAAGAAAACTCTGACTGCGCTAACTGTAGATCTGCTGCTCGTGCAGGGAGCATTAGCCTCATACCAGCCAAGTAATTGTTGTCCAAATGGAGAATGATATGGCCTTTCTCTCTGATATTTCCTCTTACCACCAGATGGAGAAGAATCCTTGGACACAAATGTTACTGTGTCTGATTTGTTGTAGCTATTACTGGGGAAATGGTACACATGGGCTTGGATTCTGGTTTTGTCTGAAGCAGATTAAACTGCAGAGGGAATAACTGGAATTAACCAAAAGCTGTCGCACATATGCTGGATTACTGAAGCATGGGGGTGATCAGCATTTGACTAAAAAATGTCAAGGCCTTTTCCTGCAATAATCCTAATTTAATCTCAATAATCTTCTGAAAAAAAATATGGTAGTTATGTTTATCCACAGCATATATCCATGATTGTTTCAGTTTCTTCTCTGTGTAAAACTACACAGAAAAAATGATCCAGGGTAGAATAGATGAATTACTTTATTTGCTGATCTTGCTGCTGAAATTGGTATCTTTGCTATAGTATTCCTAGACAGAGTTGTTGGAAACAAATGTAAGGGCAAATATCAATAAATAATGTTGAGAAAAATAACGATATCAAAACAGAAGAATTACTGGATTGTAGTGATGACTGTAGTGACTGAAAGCTGAATCTTCATCAGGAATACATCCAGATACCTAAAATAGTGTGTACTTCAACGCTCCGTACATCCATATTGATGATAAGAAATCACAGCCATATTATGTCCATGCCATAATTGCTACTGGTTCCCGAAATGCTTGTCTATTTGCAAGAGATGCTGTCCAGCAATCTCAGTTGATCAAACTGTTCAGCATTTACTTCCAAAGCAAGAGAACTTGGCATCAGCCTGGAGCTCAACCTGGAGTAGGCAAGGCTGAGTTGTGAGCTGGGTAGAGCAGCTGTTGATCCTGTTTTTGTTTCAACTGCTGCTTGCAAGGAGTTATTTACCCTGCTACACTTCACAGGCTGCTCCAACTTGCCATAAGGCTTTTCTTTCTTTCTGCAGCATTCAAAAGAGGCAGGTCTGTAAATTGTCTTCTCTGAGTACCCTGAATCACATTAGCCTGCTCTTTTTTGTAAGCATATCTCATAGTGATAACAGAATTCAATCAGGCTGGCAAAGTTGCTGTGCCTGCTATTCCCCATGTGCACGAACATTCCCGTGTTCACCACCTCTTGGGGAGCTCATACCAGGGAGCAGTTTACCCCCAGCACCAGGGCAGCTCTTGGGGCTCTCCTGCCGCAGGCACAGGGAGGAAAATCCCACTCACCTGCCCTCTGGGGAACACATAGCCTGTGAGAAACCTACACAGCAGGGAGGCCATCCTCGAAGAGAAAAATCACCTTGGACAGTTTCATTTCTAACTTCCAGGGAAAATACTGACATTTATCTGTGGCACTGGTGCCAAGTTACATTTAGGCCTGCTCATGCTCAAGAACTTTTTGGCTTGGAGAGAGAAAAAAAAAAAGAAAGCAGTTAGGCCACAAGGCTCTCCACTGCCTTCCATTTTGTCCCTCTGGGCTGCTGCCTCTTTTCCTTACTCCAGAGCAATTCATGTGGGAGGGGAAAGAAATGACTGTGGCAGAAAAGCACAACAGAAACTGGAAGCAGGAACCTGCATATTAGGGCATGGTGACCAGCAAATCTGCCAGGAGCTGGTAATAATACCCAGGGCACAGTAACCTACACTAACAGCCAGGAAAATTACTTTATGTGCTTCCAGGTTTGCTGGCCTGTTTGTGCTCTTACACCTTTCTGGGGAAAGCATGGAGTTGCTGCTTGGTGTCAGTGCTGCTGGGCACCTCAGAAGAGTTTCCCCATGCACTGAATACTTGCCTCTGGGAGGTTAAGAATTTTGGTTTGCATAAATCATTCATATTTTATTACTATAACTTACCCAATCATACATTTAATTCGTTATTTATTTTATTATTATAATGTGGTATGTATTTTATGTAAATATATTTGCTTCTCTAACTCAAATTCAATTTGGACTGCTGGCTTTGCTTTCCCAGGAAGGAAGAACCCTTGTTTTGGGAGAGTGTGCATCCACCCTCTGAGGAATCGCCAAAGGCTTGAAACCCAGGTTTCTCCTGCACTATACAAAGTGAGGAAAATGCCATTGGTGATTATTACCTCGGGCAGAACTGAGGATGAGCAACAAAATCTGAGGAACACAGTCTGTTTGCTTTCCCATCCTGGTCTCATCTTTTCTCTCTCTTACAGAAAGGTGTTGGCCTGGATCAGTTTCTGTTTTCCCGAAGGGAGCTTGCCCTGGGACACTGAGGTAGCTGAGAACAACTGCTGAGCAAGGACATTCCCCACTTCAGTTTGAGCAAAATACTGTTTACCCCATTCTCACTCATTTGCCTCTCCCATTTCCCTGTTTCTCACTGGAGGCGATGGCTGCCTGAGGCATGGGAGTAACAGCAGATCCCTCAGCTGCAACGGTTGTCAGACCAGGAAGGGCACACCGAGCCCCACAGAGTGAACCCAGGACCCTTGGAAATCTCCTCTTTGCTACATGGTCCTGTTCCCCTGCCCAAAGCCCCCTGCACCCAGGGAGACGCCACTGCATGCTCTGACATTCTTCATACACATAGCCCATGCTGACTAGGGCACTCTGGCATTTACTTCCAGGTGCCACTTCACAGCATGCTCGTGCACAGCTGGAGATGATCCTCTTCTTCCCACCGCCCTGTCACTGCTTTGAGATACAAGGGATCCTTATGGATATGAAGAGGGATGTCTCTAATTGTGGTTTCTGGTCCCAGATGTGCTGGTGCCAGGACAAGTGTCCTTAATTCCTGGGAAAGCACAGAAGAAAGAGGTTCAGCAACTGGACCTGTAGCTGCCTGAGCTCATAAAGTCTCAGGGTCTCAACTGTTGGCACTCAGCTTCCTTTGTGTGTCTGGCCCCCTCCCACTTGCCCACAGTTCTTTTCAGTCTTGCCTGTCTTCTCTGCAGGAGAGACCAGGAGGCTCAGGTCAACGAGTTCTGCTTACACTTGGTGACATGGATTGAGTGCTGGTTCATCAGGACTGGTTTCTGCATATCTGTAAGGTTACTTATTCATCACAGATACCAACACCCATGGTGAAAGCCCAGGTTCTCACAGTGGACCATGAAGGAAAATACAGCTTGCCACTGCCTGGGCCAGATTTGTCAGTGGGACACTTGATGGCAACAAGAATAGGGGAGCTCATGAGGGGGATCCCAGCTAAACAGCCCTGGGCATGGCACATATGTGAAGGTAAATCTGACCTGCCTGCACAAACCATCCTGGCTTCCCATACTTGTGGTTTTGGAGTCCTCCCACTTTTAAATCTGACTTTTAAGATTTGCTGCACCTGTCTATGCCAGCTATACAGTGTGCACACAGTGGATCCAACCCACATATCAGCAAACCTGTTGTGCACTGGCAGCTGCTGTTGGGGCCTGCCTTTCCATTTGGGAGACAGATGCTTTTGTCTGTGCACTTGTGCCTCAACATGACATTGGAGCCCATGTGCTGAGGGTTGTTTCTACAGCGTGAAGAAATTTGTGGTGGAACCACTTTTCCCTGGAATTGATTACAAGACTGTTTCCTCAGATGGTGCAAAAGCCAAACATCAGAAGGCAGTGCCTTTGTTTGTCCTTACCAGCTCCTGCCACACAGAGCTCAGCTAAAGAGGCTCTTAATTTCAATTTTCCTCAGAGACACATTCCCTGGTTTCTTTCCGGGCCACAGGATCAAATAATCTTTTGTTCCTTTGTTTCACAGCTTCTCCCATCTTTTCTGTTTTTTCTTTCATATATTTCCAACATGCACTGGATGTTTGCCATAGTTGGTTATTCTCTCACACGTGTCTTATATGTCTGCTCTGCTACAGGCATTGACTTGCTCCCATGTCTGGGATAGAGATTGCTATTGTTTGTATGGCCTAGCTACATGGAGATCCCCTATAGAACTGTCTTAAATAATGGATGACAGTTAGTCAAATACAAAGCCATGTAAAGTTAAAAAAGGCAAGTTATTTGAAAACTGGGGGAATGAGAAGCTGGAAAACAGTGCTGCAGAAAGGGACCTGGGGGTCCTGGTTGATGGCAAGTGGAGTCTGAGTCAGCAGTGCCCTGGCAGCCCGGAGGGGCAGCTGAGTCTGGGGCTGCACCAGGCAGCATCACAGCTGGGCAAGGGGAGGGATTGTCCTGCTCTGCTCTGCACTGGGCCTCATCTCGAGTGCTGGGGGCAGCTTTGAGTGCAATACAAGGAGCGTCTGAGGTCACTCAGAGAAGAGGACACTGAGGGAAGACCTCATCACAGTCTTCAACATTCTCATGAGGGGAAGTGGAGGGGCCAGTACTGATCTGCTCTCTCTGGTAACCAGTGACAGTACCCAAGGGAATGGCAATGAAGCTGTGTCAGGGGAGGTTTAGGTTGGATATTGGGGAAAGATTTTTCACCCAGAAGGTGGTTGAGCACTGGAACAGGCTCCTCAGGGAAGTGGTCACAGCACCAACACTGCTAGAGTTTAAGAAACATTCGGACAATATTCTAAGGCATGTGGTGTGATTTCTTGGGCTTGCCCTATGTGGAACCAGGAGTTGGACTTGATGATCCTTGTGGGTCCCTTCCAACTCAGCATATTCTATGATTGTATCATTCTAAATGTTCGCTCACAATTGTCCCAGACTGCTCACTCAAAGTTAAAAAGGAACTTTTTGCTTTGATTCCCATGTTCTGCTTCACATATGGGGATGACAATCCTTCGCTTCACTA
The DNA here is from genome assembly GCA_013400175.1 of Phainopepla nitens. NCBI lineage: Eukaryota > Metazoa > Chordata > Aves > Passeriformes > Bombycillidae > Phainopepla > Phainopepla nitens. Next base: position 225,395 of record VXBQ01015082.1, on the reverse strand, counting down.
GAACAGAAAGATGAAGAAATATATGTGAATCTCCTAGATATTATAATAGTGAGAAGCATAGAAAAGCCTAGGAAGAAGCTGATGTTTTTTCCTCTGATAATGGCTCAGGCAAACATTTGATGAAGAAAAATTCAGTTGCACCATGATTTTTCCTTCTTTTCCTGCCTAACATTCAGCCCATCTCCTGATACCGTGAGACATGGGGTAATGGTTATGGTAGAAGGAATCATGCCACCTCCACCACATTACAGCACAAGAGATCCCCTATTCACCAGGGAGAATCTACTGTGGGAATCTCTTGGCAGTTTAAGTTCATGCTCTGCATGCATAAGCAGAGCAAACTTGGCAGGCTGAACAAGGTTGAACTTGGGAATATTGACAGATGAATATAAACTCAATTACCTTACTTTTTTCATTCCAGTTGGGTTACTTGTGCTGTGTAACTAAGTACATCAGCATCTGGAGTCACTCTGAACAATAGTAGAAAACATTTTCTGGTGTTGAAACTAGAATTTTGTACAGCATTTATAACTTGCAAAAAGTCAGGAGGCTGGCTGTGCTTTGTTTCCCACCATCCTGAAGAAACCAAACAAGCCAAAACCAAGATAGAAGGGTCACCATTGCCAAGGGCTGGGTTTCTTTTTTTGGTATAGCTAAAAGGCTGATAGCTATTTTGCCTATGAGACTGCACAACTGAAAGATGTAAAACCAGCTCCTGAATTTTCCTTACCATTCTCCCCACCACCACCATCTTCACTATCCATCAACCTGCCTCATTGCTGAAAGCTAAAAACACAAAAATAAACATTAGTTAACAAGGTTTGCACCTGGGGGTGGTAAACAAAACTGCTCTCCATGCCTGTGAGCTCTCGAAGGGAAACTCTGATGTAGGAAAGCAAATCTCATCTGAGTAAGAACAGGTCTGCCTGGGGTAGGGTGTGTTTGCAGAGAATGAGAAGAATATTTTCATTTTTCTCATTTCATAATTAGGGAATGATGAGGTACAAAATCTTTCCTAAATGTGTCTCTCCATTTAGAAAATACATATTTGCCTTGTCTTTGTTTTCATTCTAGCTAGAAGCAGATGTTGATGCTAATTTGATTCCTTACTCCTCTGTAGTTTGGGACATTTCAAATACATATTTTTTTGTCCTGAGATTTTGTCTCAAAATGGAGACAATTGAGACTTTGTCTTGGACTAAGAGAATCAAGACTTTGTCTAAAATGCAATAATATGGCGCATGCTAAACAAAACAAGTCTTTGTGTATCATTGCTATTAAAACATTGTAGCAGCAGGAGATAGCCAGACATGGACTTTCCTTTGCTAGTTAACCGCTACTATAGATAAGTTAAAGTTCAACTCATTATACATTTAAATCCTATTACAGTAGCTGAATGTTTTGACAAAGAAGGAAACAGCCTGTAAGACAGATCCTTGCAGAACAGCAGTGCATATATTAAATCAGTATGTTCTCACCTTACCGTGTCCTTCATTCGGTCCTCACTTCTCTGAACGTGACTTTCACTCCCGCCTGCCCAGTGGAGCATCCCCAGCGAGCAGGCAGGAGCCCCCCCGGCAATCTGGCCCCCTCGGGAGCTGCACGACAGGGTCAGGTCCACCCCTTCGGCATCAGTCACCGGAGCCGGGCTCAGTCCCAGTCCTTCAGGAGCTGCCTGTGAGTCGCTGGTCAGAAGAAACCCCGCACAGTTTAGTGCCCGTGGCAGGGTCTGCTCTCTCGTTCGGTGCTCCTCGCTCCGCAGGGCTACGGTCTGAAACAAAAGCAAGCTATATAAAAGCAGATTTCCCTAGTCGTACATTCAGGGATGGATTTTCTCCTCTTCTTCTGGTGTTCAAATCAAGGAGAAGACTAATTCCTCTGAAGATAATGGAGCAAACCAACACAACAAAGGAGAATCAGACTGTAGCTCTAAGAAACACCTATTCCTATTACTTCCTAGGTTTTTATTGGGTTTTTTTTTCTGCAAATATATAAATCTTTGTATTAGCTAATTTCAAAGATCATAAAGCCCTAATTGTATGTGAAGGCTACTAATGCAGTGTGCTGCTGATGCATAAAACACGCATAGATAGTACTCAAATACACTCAGGCTGGGCTTAAATTTAGCTTCAACAACACAAAAGATATCTTTTATAACTAAGAATGATGGGAAGAAAGATCTCATTCCAGACCAGATGAACAACTCATTTTTTCACTAATCCTGGATTTGGCCAATCTGACTTAAATGTGTCCTAAGACATTTCTTAGTGCTTTGGAAATTACATCAACATACTTGGGTTGGAGATGCTAGAGTTAGGAAAAAAAAAAGGGGGATTCTATTTTTAAAATTCTGCTGTTCCTTTTAAAAATAGATCAGTGAAGCATAACTTTTCCTATAGCTGTAATTTTTCAGGCAAAGCAAACTCCAGTAATTTCAAAAGCATGAGAACAAGGGGTCATTTGGGGCCAGTCAGAAAACAAAATTTAACTCTTTGTTCCTTTTTCAGAACAAGTTTTTGTCATGTTATTATTGTTGAAAAGAGTCAGCTTTTAAATGAAAAGGTAAGCTTTTCCTTGCAAGAAAACGCAAACTGAAAAATGTATGCAGCAATAGCGATTTCAGAGCTGTATGAGAACATTAATGAGGGCAGAGAAACAGCAAGGGGAGTTCAGATATGCGTTTTCTCAGTATCTATCACTAGAGCCAGACTAGATTTTGCTAATGACATCGGTCACTGACAGCTGCTGTCGTCAGGAGACTGCCAGGAGCTACAAACACTTTTCAGCCATGGCAGTGTACAAGCTTTTCATGACATTGCCTTCAGAGGTGAGAGCTCCAAAGCCTTTCCCTAGTAATACTGCTGAAAGTCTTCCGTTTAGAGGGGAAGAAAGTCATGTTACAGCAGCCTAACCTGACTCTCTTCAAAATTTACCATGAATAGTATAGATCCTTGTTTCATGATTGTTTTATATCGAACAGCTTGGCTTTTAAGAGCTAGTGTTTTAGGTGATTTTTAGATGTTACATTTTATACAAATATACAAATAAACCCGGAACACTGAAAAACCCAAGCACAGGTACATAGGGTGTCCTTACCATTGAGGCGTGTTTAGCAAAAGGATGGACTCCCCCTGGCCTGAATTCACATCTTTGAGCTCTGGCCATCTCACAGATATAATCTCTAGGAGTAAAACTCCATCTTTACTTAACCTGCCAGTTGTAGCTCAAGTTTGCTGATTTCAGTTGGAGCTCCACTCACATTTATATAGAAGTTATTTGCCATCCTCCTGCTAAGTCATAGGGTAGATGATTCTTTTCCCTCTGTACTTTTCAAGTATGGGAATGGGGGTTAAGAAACCTATTGGTTTCTCAAGTGGCTTCTAAGGAGGTAATAGTTTGGCACTGGAAATGCTTGGCCTCTGTAATTTGTGAACCAAACTGGGGAAGCTAGGATGGATGTTCAGGCTTTGAAAACACCAGCTATCTTCTGTTTGTTTCTATCTACATTTGCATTGGGATAAACAGCCCTTAGCAGATGAAAATGCAATTTGTTTAAGTATTTTAGCCAAAGAACAGCAATTATAAAAATAAGGCACTCCTTTCCCCACCTTCAAAGCATTTGCTAGTGTCAATAACTGGACCTGACACCAAGTCCCAAGGCTTAAATCTCTTCTAACTGAGCCAGCTTGACACTTAAGAGATCTACTGTGATGCATCAGGCATTGTGAACTGTTACAAACACTTTCTTGTTAGAGCTTTTTTTGTCCCATTGACTAAGGAACAGTCACACTGCAATGATGTCACACTGCAATGATGTTGTAGACTCCCCCTTGAGAAATGAGCTTCTTCATGCTGTAACTGCAGAGGGTGATCAGTGGAGAGACAGGACACCAATGAATCTTTAGTCACAAGCCATCCATGCAGTTCAGTAGCACCCTTTGAAACATCCACAGCTCCTCACTTGTCACGAATTGTGTTCCCTTATTAATCCCATCAAAAATCTTTAATGGTGTTTAAACAGCACTGAGCATGCATTGTTTCTAGGAAAATAAAATCCAAATGCTCAAAACCAGATGTAAAGACTTGAAGTAAAAAACACTTGGTGATCTAAAAGTGTACACCAGGAAGGAAAACCTTGTAGCTACAACTCACAGTAGCTTCTGATGTTGGCATTGACAAAACAAAAGGGAGCTTTCTCCAATATAACAAAGATTTCCATAAGTTGATCCAAACACATAGAACTCTTTGACCAAAAGTCTCTTTTATATAAAAAATATACTTTTTTATATAAAAAAATGTCTGCCATATATAAGTTATTATTAAGAATAAATTTTAAGGGCTTAATCAAATATAAATTTATTCCACAAAAGATAAATTTCTGCTTATAGAGAAATTTCATAAAATTTCTTTATAAGCAAATATTTTAAAGTGTAACATAAAGGTTAATTGGTTTTTTGTGTCTGTTACTGAAAAAGTTATCCTGCTAGAAAAATAAAAAAATGCCTTCATCATTTTTTCTTCCTTTTACTCTTCAAGTTTTCTATATTTTCATTTTTGCATTTTGTTTCTAAACAGCAGCTTAAATATTGGGCCATAATTATACTTGTGAATGACCCAAATTAGTGTGATCAAGTGGTTCAGTGCAGACTGTTATGTTCAAAGACAGCAGATGGATCGTACATGAAACTCTTCCCTGAAAATCCAGTCACCTCAGGCAATGGCTATTTTGAATTTTATAACCTAAATAGTGCCAGACCACCAGTCAGATGAGAAATATGCAAAGAAAAAAACTGAAGATATTTTAAGGAGCTGTAGTGTGGGGACACAGTAAATTTAGGTTTAGGACTTCCAGTATCAGATCAGAAGTTGGCAGACGCATACTGTAAAATATTTTGGAAAAAAAACCTCATGCCTTTAGCTAAATTCTGTTTGAAACAATCTTAACTCTGTGCAGGTGGCAGTTGGGCTTGTATTGATACTGTCAGAACAAATGTCATCAGCCAGTCCTCAGCTTCTTGTTATTTTGTCATCTGCAGGCTGGTGTTCCCAATCTCAGTGTCCTCTAATTTCAGATTCAAGTCAGAATCTAATAAACTCTGTATTGCAGCCAGAGTGCCTATTTCCATAATTTGCCACAGATAGCTTGCACGTTCTTTTGACCTCTTCTTTTGCATCCACCCTTTGACTCCCTCCTCATATGCTGAAGAAAGTGAAGAAACTCAGGATGATCTCAGGGACGGATATGGGTTTCCATCCATAAAGAGGCTCACTCTAAGTCACATGCACTGTTTGTATTTCCCTAGCCCTGTCTGCCAAAATTCAGCCTGGTCCCAGGTTGTCAGTATCCGTCACGATAAAGTTTACAATGCCATTTCTGTGTGCATATCACAGGATAGGCACCAAAGAGAACTGGAGAAATGCAGGGACAGAGTTTTGAAATGTGACTACAAGAAAGGAACAGATTACTTAATGCAATAGGGTGCTGCTGGTTCCAGTTCTTTGGTGACCAGTTCATCCAAAGAAAGTCGGTACAATGTGAACTTGAGGGCAGATTTCAAACTGAAACTTTGAGCCTAAATGTTCTCTTATCAGAGAAGAAAAAAAAAAAAGGATTCGAGGATTGTGAGGGGACTGACCTAGGGGCGCCAGCCAAAGCGTAGATGGGTAGATGGGCAGTGCCTTCTTTGTCCTTGGGTGTTGTTTACAGGAGAATGTCAAAACAAACAAACAAAACCAACCAACCAACCAAAAAATAACCTGCCTCTGGCCCAAGTAAAGAAGCCACGATGAGAGCTCTCTTCTGCTTGCATTTTTTTGCTTCTTTGCTTTCTTTCTTTTATGGGGTGCTCCGGTTTTCTGGGCACGTCTCCAGGGGTTGTGTGCTTTGCCAAGTGGCAGCTTCACATTCTCAGGCAGGCAACATCCTGGTTCCACCCTATCCTGAACAGGGTGTGCTCACACACCCTCATCTACCGTCAAGAATGCTTTATTTCAGACAGACGTCTGGTGAAGAGAAGTTAGGCTAAATCTGCATTTCTCCCATGAACTGGCCTTATTTAGTGTACTGGCAACCTATAAATACGAGCTGTAGCTTGACACGGCAGTGTTGTATCCTTTGGAGAGATCCTAGAAGAAGAGATACTCCCCGAGACGGGCACAGGCTCTTTCCACAGTCAGGTTCGCAGTGTCTCCTCAGGCATCATTTGCTGTTGGTGCATTGTGGCGTAGTTTGACTTGAGTGACAAGGGACTTCAGCTGGTTAGAAACTACACGGATCACTGTCACATTCTCCAGCAGGGCAGAGATTTCACCTGTGGACCATCGCCCACAGATGTTTACTGTCTCCAGGGCTGGCCCAGAACAGGGGAGGAAAAAAAGAGAGATGCAGTTTCCAAACAGAAAGGAAAATAGTTACTTATCTGTGTAGTAGAGGAGAACTGCTTAAATTTTACAATACTTCCCCGGAACAGGGATTCAAGGGAAAGATGATAAATCCACACTTGTAAAAAGCCAGGGAGCCGGAGAAGGCAGCTGGGACGACAAGGGGGAGGGCTCAGCCCAGCAAGCACGCACTCCGTGCCCGGCGCAGAGCTCTTCTCCCGGGCAGCCATGGGAGCCGCTCGCTCCCGCAGCCCCCGCTCCGGAGGAGGGGGGAGAACAAGCAGCTTGTTCAGGGGAACGAAACCGACTCCGGTGAGTGCCGCGGAGCCTCGCTCCCCGCCCCGGGCACTCGGCGCCGGGCGGCGGCGGGCCGGGCCCGGCTCCCCGCGCTCTCCGGGCCGCTGGGCGGCGCTGCGGCAGCGCGGGCCCCGCGCCGTGAGGGGGCTTGTCCGCCCGTGAGGCACTGGCGCTTGTGGGAAACTGCGAAAATTATGTGTGTGTATATAGAGTGAAAAAAAATTAAAAAAATTTAGAAAATGGTTTAGGCGCAGAGGGAAGGTTCCGTGGGAGGATGATGGGATGACGTCCGTGGCGCTGCTTCCGTACGGCAGCGAACCCCAGTGGCCCTGTCGCTTTTTCTCCCGGGAGCCCAGGCCACCGCCGATGCATCCCCCCGCCTCCCGAGGCTACTGGAAGCACGTTCTCGTGTGCCTCCCACGCTGAGGCGGGCCGATACTGGAGGGTTTGTCGGGATTTCCACGGGGAGGACAGAGTGACAGGCGGCGCGCAGCCGGGAGGGGCGGCTGCCAAGGAGCACCACAGAAGGGCAAGGATGCCGCAGAGAGGAAGAGCAGAATAAATACAGATAATAAACATTTCAGAAGAAGGTTTCTCTAAAATGGTAGTAACAAAGACATTTTAATAGTGTATTAATTGCTATATGGGGACAGTATATAAGTGGTAGCAGTGACATAGGAAGGGGTGGAGCTTCAACCAACATAACTGTGCTCCAGTAGGATACACTTTGAGGGGATTTGTTAAAGCTCTGCCTCAGTTTTGACTCAAGTTTGCCCGGGATTTTTGCCTATGCACAATATCAACCAAACAAAAATTTGCAATGGACCTGTTTTGGAAATTTCAATGACTACCTTAGTTCTGCATCTAGGAAAAAAAGCAAGTGGAGTCCCTGCTGTGGAGGAAGAGTAGGTATGTCAAAACGCTCATAACAACAGCCACTGATACCAGACACTCTAACATCAGAAAATATGTCAGCACTCCAGAACTTCCTAAGAGCTGGCAGAAGCTTGTCTTCTGAAGCTCACTTTCAGAAGACCTGGAAATGCAGGGGATCTCCAGGGGGTCAAAAAAAAGTTCGTGCTGAAACGGTATTTTGAATGATACACAGAGCAACCCAGGCAATTCAGCAGTGAACTTCTGTCCAGCCCTGACATTGCCTGGATTCTTCTGGCTGTGAGCCTGACAGAAGTTCATAACCCGAAAAGTGTGCCGTCCAAAATGACTGTGTTAATAAATACCAAGATAAAAGAAAGTATGTTATTTATACTAAGTGACATGGTATTACAAAAAGCAGATTTTGCTGAGATAATCTGGTACCTTCCTCAGAAGAGTAAGACATTTTCATATAAAGCTGCTAGATGCATGAGTTCTTTAGTTCTGTGCAGCTCTTTGATGGTGAGGTTATAGTATATCAGTATATCAGTTCACAGTCCAGTGGTTAACTCTATCAGAAGTCTCAAGGTTAAACAATTATTGTTCAGTATCATTCATTGTTCAGGGGTGTCAACTAGTGAAGCTCCACCTAGATTGTCTCCTGGCTATTTTCCATTTTGATCTGTGGTACAGAAAAAAACCCATAAACTCATCATATGGCAACAGACCAGAGGAACAGAAACAAAAATAGGCCACTGATGTAATCAGATGGTAAACAAAAAGCAAGCCTATAATATGCTACCTTATTACAGGTAAACATGAATCTATATATTTAAGAACAGAGAATGAAGGCCACAAAATTAAGATGAGAAACTATACTTTGAAGCAGTGACTCTGGAAAAGGCTCACAAAAGAGGGACACAGCAACTGAACAGAAACTCTCCCTGAAAGAGGACGTACAGGGATAAGGAAACCTTTAGATGTACAGGCAAATGAGTTCTTGAGTTGGGCTAAGGAAGATTTTGAGATTTGTTACTAATCTTGCCATTATGCTGCAATGTTGGGTCTAGTTCTATGCTTGGGTCTAGGAGGATGTTGTCACATTAGTGGGGGGAGAGGTCAGTGTCATTTTGCTACATTAGACCCAAAGCCCACATTAAGGAGCTCCTAATGGTCCCTCCTAATGGGACTTCTCTTATAGGCAAGAAAATGGTGTAATGCAGCAAACAGAATGCTGACATTTGTGAAAGCAAAGCTTTTTCTGCCTGGAAAGATTGATTTCTGGTTGTTGTCAAGTATAACTTTCCTGGAACTGAAACCATTCAGTACAACTGAATTTTCCTCCTAGATGGAAGTAAATACCTTTGAGATCAAGCTTTCCAGCTTCTGCTGTGACTGGGAACAAAATTATGTCCCATAGGATAGTTATCTGAAACAGGAAAACCTTATGCGCTTCTGAGGATAAATGTAAGACTATTACTTTTAGTGGACTTCTGAGAATAGCAAATTAAACCATAGAATCATAGAATCATTAAGGTTGGAAAAGACCACTAAGAAAATTTAGTAAAACCATCAACTCAGCCATCCCGGACATTTCAAGTCTGCCATTATTCTTTTTCCAAGGGTTTCCTCAACCTCAAGCACCCTTTCCTCTGCCCTCGTATTTTGCTGTTGGACTGCTTTTGTGCAGAGCAGCCCATGACAAAACTCGCCTGTGTCCCTGTGTGAGGATTTATGTATTTGCAAGTCACCTGGATCTTAACACCTCACGTTATTTCTTTTCAGTTTATTTACAGCAGCACACTGTATGCAGCTAGGAGGCTAAAAGTGCCTAGAAGTGTCCTTTCTTTCTTCCTGAGTCACTATGTAGTCACTTGTTGCTGACAGAAAAAAGGGACAACTGGAGAGCACCTGCTCCAACCCCCTGCTCAGGACAGGGCTGATTTAACACATGCTTCTGTGTCTTTTCCAGTCAGTTGTAAATATGCCTAGGTAGAAGATTCCTCAGTCCCACCAGGCAACCAGTGCTTGAAAGGTTTTTTCCCCCCTAATGTTGTGATGGATTTCCATTCTTGTTCCCTGATAGGCGAGTAAGTGTCAACTGGTGTTTACAGGGAAGGCAGTATGCGTGATNTGCAGAGCAGCCCATGACAAAACTTGCCTGCGTCCCTGTGATGGACAAACACAGGGAGGTGGCATTTACATTCTTCAGTTTGCTCTTGGTCTTACTGGTTGCTCAGCAACTCTTCTCCAGTGAAACCAGATAAGATTTCAGTAGCAACATTGCTGTCCCAGTCAGCGGGCAGTTAAACTACCAGGTAGTTGACCAAAGTGTTTGATGGACTCAAAGCGAATTCTGTTTCGACCAGTACTTTAATGAGCATTGTGTTTACCTGCCTCCATTTCACGTCTGTCTTCTCATGCCAGTTTTAGTGATTCCTGATTCCCTCCCTAGTTGCATCTCTTGAAAGATTTTATAAATTATTCCCAATATCTGCCTGTTTTCAGCTCTGACTTGCTGACAGCGCTGGACTTTTTCCTCGAGTCTTCACCTCACAAGTGATATTCTTTTTCTCCTAGCCTCAACTTAATTTGGAATTGAAAAGTTCAAAGTCTTGTGATTTTCAAGTTTACTTTAGCATAATGTTCATGTTCCTGGTGCTGATGATTACAGCAGATGTAGACAGCACCCAAGCACCAAGAGTATGGTGTCTGGCAACACTAAAAGTTGCCACCACAGCTGGGGCCACCATCTGTAAGACATCACACAGCTCATTTGGTACTTTAGGAAAAGTGTTACTCTCAGGCAGTCTCTTGAGGAGGTTCCTGCTGAGAAAGACAACAGTATGCCGTATTTTAATTTGGGGGTGTCAAAACCCAAGAAAATCTTCGGACTTTCAACTACAAAACATTACATAAAACTGAACTTACTTATGAGAAAAAAACCTTCCTCACAGGCTAGGGAAAATAAACAAGCAAAACCCAAAACCAAACAAGATAAAAACAAAAGCCCAATCAACTAACTAACCAAAAAGCAAAGGAGGACAAGAATACCATATAAATTCATATATTGCTAAACATCATGAGTGAACATACTAAGAGACTTAAATGAATTTTTGTTAATTCAGATGAACAAAAACTCTTTTTAAACAAACTGGAAAACCCAGAGGAATTTGTATTGCATAACCTGGATCTGCCCTTTCTCTGGAGCTAGTGGAACATGGGCCATTCTATACAATAATAAACACACAATAAGGGAAATGAAGAGAGATTAACCCACAGCATTAATAAGCTCATGTTTTGTAGCCCTCAGGATTTTCTTGCTCTTTTTGGCTGACTGGACAGCAGCTGGTTTTGGAATTGTTTCTAACCAGCAGAGCAAGCAGGCAGGTTTCCTTCCCTGCAGACAGTGATCACAATCCTGTCTGTTTCACTGACAGGAGATACCAAGGAACTGATACAAAAGAGGAATATGTAAATAAAACATGACCTGAAACTACACATTGCAGCCATGAGGATCCAGACATGTCTGAGCTGGGACTGGGGGCCATAGTTTGGCTGTTGTTGACTCCAGGGCAAAGCCATGCAGGGATTTAGTGCAGCAGCCTTCCTCCCTGCTGGCCAATCCACATACAAATCCAATCCCAGATTGCTTTCAGAATGCTAGTAGGGACTCTCCACCAAATCACTTTCACAGATGCCATGAGAAGATCCCCAGAAATCCAAAAGCTCTCCAGCAAGTTATCAGCAAAGGTAACAAACTCACTGTGCATTTTTAGTACTATGTACTTGAGAGATGGTAATACAGTAAAAGACAGAAAATTACACTAATTTGATGAAACAGCTGATTTCCCTGAGAGACGGATGAATCTAACTCAGTGTTAAATCCAGAAGTGTTGTGAGACATTAACCTAAATTAATCTCCCATAAAAGTTACACACAGAGAAAGAGAAACAAGATGGGTAGTTGGACAAAAGTATTTGTAATTAATACATTATAATTCACATACAAATTTATTTTTGCAGTGAGATTTGTAGACATATTGATGCTGCAGCATTCAACTCAGTTTGTTTTCTTTTTCTCTTTTGTTGGAGAAACAGGAGAAACAGCTGGGTGATGAGTAACTGAAGCATTCTCTGTCTGCACACCTGCAGAGTGCAGGTTGAGACACTTCAATGTCAAGACCCTGGAAACTGCCCAAGAGAGGGATGGTGGGTATCTGACATCTTTCTGAAGCTCTGTGGGAAACCTTCACTGTGGAAAACCCAGCTGCTGGCAGGTCACACCCCATGGCACGCACCCATTTTTCTTTCTGTGCTTCAAGAGAGTTGAGCCAAGCTGTCTCTGCATTCACATATCTCTGTAAATTTTTCTGGAGAAGATGGAGATGTTATAAGTATGGGAGCAGATAGCTGTGTAGGCTTAGATGTTTGCCTCTGCAAGACTAAGACAGCATTTGAGCCAGTTAAGAGACAGTGGATGCTGGACTGAGTTCCCTTCCCAGCTAAGCTTTTCATTAGCATAAAGTCTGATCTACCATGATGTGTGTGGAGCCAGTAGGAAAACTGAGAGAGGAGTGAATTACTTCTGGCAGCTACACAAGCCCAGGAATTTTACTATAGGCTGCTTTAAGTAGGATTTTTTTTTTCTGTGAAAAGGAAACAGTGACATATCCATGAATAGTTAGGGCTTGTGCAGTCATATCTACCTCGCCTTAAAAGTATTTTCCATTTGTAAGAACCCCCAAAGCTCAAACACGTCTGTGACTTTCTGGCAAAAACAAAATACAGTCACAAACCAAGATAAAAATTTGATATCCTACATAGATAAATCTGCATAGATTATAGATAGTGGAAAACACTAAAAACTCCTTGCACTACAAATATTACACTTAGGCCATGGGTGATGTTTCACTAAAGACATAGGTGCTGTAATTGTGAGATTACTGTTTCTCACCTCTAAAATTACCCATTTCCGTGTCTTGACTCCAGTATGGATTCAGGGCCATTTTCTCTGCTATTGGTAACATACTTGTAGTTCCTAAGCAGCACCTCTTATGCAGTGCAAATGTCTGTTTAAGAAAAGGGCAGCAAAAATAAAGTAGCAAAGGAACTAACTGCCATTTCCCAGCTGAATTCAGAATAAATATCCCAACAAACATCAACCAACCCTAATGAGGCCAAGCTGAGTGGAGCTCTGAGCAACTTGGTCTAGTGGAAGTTGTCCCTGCCAATGGCAGGGTGCTGGAACTAGATGATCTTTAATATCCCTTCCAACCCAAACTATTAGTCTATGATTCTTTACCAACTTTGACGAGAGTCACTTCTCTTACTGATAACAACTACAGGAAACCTCGCAAATTTTGAATTTAAAAAACCAACCATTGAGCTTTACTCTTCAAACCATGTCAGTAGCAGGAAACACCACCCCCCCTCCCCACCTCTGTAAGCTCTAAATGTAAATGCTTACATGAAACTGCAATTTATCTTTTTGCTGTATATGACTAACTAGCCAGGGGACTCACAGCCAGCCTGTGAGGGGTTCTGTTGTGCAAGTCAAATGGTGAACAACAGGGAGAAATGTCTTTATATCCCTGTGGTAAATGATCAGGTGACTCCAAGGAGACGGTTCGCTTTCCCCCAGGTGGTGTGTAGGTGCATAGTCTAACCTAGGTCTCTAAACCCTCTCAAAAGTCAATGAGAACAAGAGAAGAGGGACTGCCTTTTGAAGGTGTTCATTTAAGAATGGGATGAAACTGCCTACTCATTTTCACTGTCTATAAATAAAGATAGATTAGATCTCAAGTTTTATACCTCTAAAAGTTAGGCAAGACTGCCTCCTCTGTAAGTAAGCCCTATTTAAAGGGTTATTTTACTCCAGGCCAAAAATAATTTGATTTGATTAGATGTGTTTGGCAATGGACATCTGTCAATTAGGACTAATGGATCTAAGTGTCAGTAGTCTCTGAAGGAGCAACCCATGGTGAAAAATCCAGAGCAGACTGAAGTATTTTATAGAATAGTCAGTATTATGCATACCTTTTCCATTTTGTTGAGATTGCTTTTCATATTGATTTAAACAATAGGTAGTATTACTTTTTATTACATACAATTAGCTAAGTAGCCTTGGCATTTTTTTTTTTAATAGTATTTCCTGATGAAGAAAAGACTAATCTATATCTAGATATCCCTGGGGGAAAAAAACAGGTCTTTGATCTATGGGCCTCATGAGTATACTAACCATGCATTCAAAGATACATGAAAATTCTTTATAATGCAGTTAAAGGGAACAAATCCAGCTACAATCAGAAAACACTTCTTGAATAATTTCAAGCAGTCACCATGCTTTTAATTTCCTTTTTAAAAATGATGGCAATATTGATAACATTTTGTTGTATAGTAAAAAATCTGTCTGTATCTTCTCACTGAAAGAGGTCAAAATGGATTGTGCTAATCACATGATGTATAAAAACCAGGCTCAATCAAAAAACCTGAATTCACACTGTGTGATTGATTTTACTCAGCTACGTTCTAAAGTAATGCACAGATTAGGTAATGAAAATTATTCCGTGATCAATAGCTAATAAAAATCATTCACTGAAAGATCAGTGAATTCTGAAAGTGAAATATGACATCAAAATCTGTATTAAAAAAACCACAACAACTTAAAAACTATGTAGACAGTCAGCTTTGACAAGTGCTCACTTAACAGAGTTTTCCATAACTGAGAACATACTTTTTTTGCAATATGTGTGGTAGTACCAAAAAGGTGTAGTCCTTTTTCACAGCCTTACCTGAAACAAAATGATTTAGAAAATTCAGAAGAGACACACTGTCTCCCATGTAGTGCATTCTCCCTCTAGCTGGCATCCAGGCTGCTGTTAAAGGACAGGCTTCCTAGCAAAGGAAATGGCATCCTGCCGTGCCTTTCAGGATGGATGCTGTACAGCTACCAATCTGTAAACTAGAGCAGACACTGCAATACCAAATATTTGATAGAAGCTTCTAAAAAATGGCGACTCTTTCATGGTTTCTAGAGTCAGTGTGACTGAGATCTAAGTGATTAACTCCAGGAATTTTCTACAACCATCCTTTTCTTTTTGTGATTATCTATTAACAGTGGTCATTCTAAATGACCTAAAATCCTATTACAATCAAAAAGGAATAGAAAGTATATGCCTGTCACTGACTATGTACTACTGCTGAATTTCCAGAAAAGCCTGATGATGAGCTGCTCAATTTCCAGGGAGTGAGTGATGAAAAAAAAAAGATAGGATGGCCTTACTAGTTGTAAGAAACACTCTTGTCACTTTCATCTTGCTGTGGACTATCAACTTCTTTTGGTAGGTGTGCTAAATATTCATCCAAAAAACACAGATGGCAAAATATGGATTTTAAAAACATTTCCATGAAATAATAGTGATAAGGAAGCCTAGATATGATGACTTGGAATTGGAATTACAGCAATGGCTGAGCATCAGATCTGAATTCAGTTTAGCTCTGCCCTCAGACTGTTTGCATTAAAGACATCTAATTTTATGTACTTTCACTCCCCATCTCCATCTTATGCTTTCTGTTTCATCCTATCCATCTGTTTCACCCATTTAGAATAAATGTTTTTGGGGGAATAGCTCATTTCATAGATGCCTTGATGTTAAAAAGACCAAATAGTATCAGTCCTAATCCTAATTACAATATTACAACCAGGGAAAGGATAATTCACATAAAAATAATAAAGGGGTAAAGTATAATGAACCTTAAAAGATCATTGGTGATTCATACAGAAGGACAGAAGTTATTTTGAAGATTCAAACCAGAATTACCCATCAGGATGGTGGAATTCACTTTAGCCCCAAAAAAAGACATCAAAGCAAAGTCTGCTGTTGGATTTTAACAACGACAACACCAAGTCTGTGGAATTCAGACACTTCATTCAGGCAAAATTTAATACCAAAGGTTCCATAGGCTGGATCAATTGAAACATTGATACTAAAACAGGATAGAAATTACTGGGTCTAGTATGTATGAAATCAATAGTTCACAAATAATAAGAAATTAAAGCAGAAAGTTCTCCTTTTTTTTTGAGACTGCAGGCTTTTTTTTGAAACCTAATTCCTGAGGTTGGATACATCAGATTATCAGTGAATATTTAAATGACGACAATGAACACAAGCTGCAGTTCAGAGAATGATCTAAGATGAACTTAAAATCTTTGCTTGTAGGATTGAGAAAAAAGGTTGAAATCTGTTGGAAGTTTGCCTTTATGGCTTGGAAGAGGGAAATGGACTTCCAGAGCATTGTGTCATAAAGAACCTTGTCCCTATTGCTCTCAGACCCAGCAAATAAGAGGAAAGTGAAGAGACTTTCATTATGTGCAGAGTGAATCCACAGTGAAGGCTCAGATCTGAATGACACCAATCAACTTCTCTAACTCCACTGGGCACATCAATCTGTGCACAAAGTGTGGCATCATACAGTGTTCTTATACAGTGGTCCTTTACAACAGAATAAAGGTGATGGTATCTTGCCTTGTGAGTATGAAAATGACCAAAACCCAACCTGTGCTAGACAATTTTCTTCTATGTTGCTTAGTCAGCAATCAGAAAACGCTGTTTGCTAAACAAGGTGCTTTTTTTGAGGCTGCCTCTTTACCTCAGTATTAATTGACCTTGATTCCCAAAGTGGGTCTCTCATTTCTCTGCGACTGCATATCTGCTGTCAGTAATTCCAAATTATTGACTTCAATTTCTCACTGCTTGAAGTTGCGCTTTCTTGTTCCTTCAAATGTCCTTTTGTTCTTGATGCCATCATGTTCCCCAAACTGTGTGGTCTCTCCTTTATTTCATTCCAGCAGCTGCTTTGGCATTCTGTGTCTCCTGTTTCAGATACATGAGTGCCGCTGCACATTTGGGTTGTGAATATCATGGCTTCAAACCCTGAAAGACTTTTATGTCCCAAAATGTTCTCATTGCAGATTTTATCCTGCCATCTGATGTGCAATATGGCCCACAGATGGTACAGATGAAACCACCCTACAGGCTGTAAATGTTGACAGTCAAAATAAGAAGTTGGAAGAAAACATATAATTAATGTTTCTTCCTTTTCAAAAAAGCAAAACAAAAATAAGTCCAAATAGGAAAAGAGTTACTACATTAAAGCTACCAGAATAATTCTCACTCATTCAGTACATATCTCTAATTAAATTCAAACAGAAATTTTGAGAGAAATCTAGACTGCAATTACTGGGATCAATTTAGATATAATTAAGTAATCTGAGTTAGAGTTATCATATGCTATAGCATATTATTATACAGGCACCTCGATACGCTTTCAAATCTCTCACAAACCTTTAATAACAATAATAGTTACTATCTAAATCTCTCCAGAGCCACGTGCTAACGTTATCTCAAAAGAACTGACACTGACATTACTTAATTCCATTACATTTATGAGTAGTGTCAATAGCAGAGTTGTCATACACAGCATAAAAATGTGCCACTTAGAACTGGCAAAGTGACGAAGTTTGATCCTAAAGGCTGACCTGATTTGGTGAATTCTCTTAAACTCTGATTCAAATAAATTTTTAGCTACCTGTTGTTAAGGGTCACATTATTAGCAGCTTTATAAATACAGAGATACCAAGATGTTTAGGCTGATGAAAGCAGCGTGTCTTCAGGTAATCCATGTCTGAAGCCCAGCTCTAACCAATTCATGCCTGTGAATAGCTCTCTCAAAGCCAACCGATGTAGCTATTCACATAAAATTTGCATGAAATCAGAATCAAAGCAGCCAGTCAACAACACAGTTGCAAAGCTTGATTTGGAAGGTGCCTTGGTTTTGAACATTAAATGAATCTAGTCTTTTTCTGCATTAATCAGACTCTTGGCTATAGCCATGAGCTCCAGAACTTCCTTACATTTATTCTCCTGCCACAGTTGTTCTCATTTCCAAGCAGCATTTTTCCAGCGCCACACTGTTGCTGTGCCACCTCTGCTTTCTCCAAGGGGTATGGACAGTTTTTTCCCCTGGCACTTTTTGATAGTAAGGATGCTGAAACTTAAGTGTTTTAACCAGCAAGTACAAAAGAAAAGGATGTGAGAAAAATACTGGACTTCTTTTTCTCTATGTCACACTGCAGCAGGTTCCTGTCAAAGAAAATGGACAAACAGCACTTGCACCTTTTTGTCACTGTACCTTTTTTTTCTTTCCCTCAGGTGTTGAAGCAGAAATATAAAACACTGCATAGGATTGAGCCCTATGGTCCTAAGAGATGAGAAAGACTTTTTGAAAAGCTCTCAATATGCCCTGTGAAAAGCAAAAAGGGAGATGGTTCATATGCTCACTTAATCAATCCCTGGCAAAAGGAAGGAAATTCCCATGCTCCTGCTATGCCTGACCTTCATCTTTGTACACACCAAGAATCCAAATCCCCGTCTTCCCCACCCACTTGGATGGAATTTACAGATCTAAGTGTTCCAGATCCTTCTGTTTCCAATCTCTCCAACACAATCAGATCACCTCATCTTTACCCACCTCAGTTAAATATCAGACACGGTATCAGCTCAATTTAATATTATACACAAATACACTCAGAGTGCCCTGCTCCTGTTTGCCTCCAGCAACCTCCTAGCATGCTAAATCCTTTCAGCTTCTACTTCAGCACTCCTAGATCAGCTCCATTGCTAACTAAAGCCAAATACAACATTAGGTGATCCTCCCGCCCAAATTTCAGCTCTGCCCACAGCTCTGCCCAGCG
The DNA here is from genome assembly GCA_013400175.1 of Phainopepla nitens. NCBI lineage: Eukaryota > Metazoa > Chordata > Aves > Passeriformes > Bombycillidae > Phainopepla > Phainopepla nitens. The sequence continues at coordinate 207,089 of VXBQ01015082.1, read as the reverse complement.
TGCCCTGTAGGGCCGTCTATCACAGGGCAGATGGCACTCCCAGTGCCATCTTCTGCCCTACCGGCCACCGAGCCACGCTGGATATCCGACAGGGTTTTGACACTTCCTAGCTTGGCTCCTCTCAGTGCAGGGCTTCGCCCCTTCCCTCACAGACTGGAAGCGCCCCAGTTCGCTCCGTCCTCACGAGTCCTGGCCGCTACGTCCCGAACCTCACTGCTCTCCACCTGCCTCCTCCCCTAACTCATGTCCACACCAGCGCCCGTTCCATCACCTCAGTCCCTGACACGACGCTGGCACCCCCTTCCCAGCCCCGCCGCCCTGGGGCACGGCCGGGGACGCGGCGGCCGCACACCCCGCACCTGAGCGCGGCACTTCCGCAGCCACCGCCCGCTCCCCGCGGCCACTGGCCCCCGACCCCTCTCCTCCCGCTGACAGAGCGGGAGGGGCGGCACCTGCGGGTCCGCCCCATTCTCCTCCCCTCGCCTCCCCTCCCCTCCTCTCCTCTCGCCGAGAGGGAGAGAGACACCGAGACCCGGAGGGAGGGAGGAAAAGGGAGAGACAGAGAGAGACGGAGACAAGAGGCAGAGACGGTGGCACCGAGGGCGCCGGGAGGGACTGCCTGAGCGCAGTGCTCGGCGTGAGGGGAGGGAGGGGGAAATTAAGAAAACCGAAACCAAACCCCTCAAATTCCAAATATTTAAATTTAAACAAAAAAGTGAGGGAGGTGTAGAAGGAGAGTGCTTCAACTTTTTCTCTCTCTCTGCCCAGCAAGGTAAGGGAGCGGCGCGGGGCTCTGCTTCGCTTTCTCGCCGGTTTCTGAGAGGGCATAAAGGTAGCGGGATCGGGCGGCGGCGGCGTCTCC
>VXBQ01015082.1:193490-205792 GCA_013400175.1 Phainopepla nitens | reverse complement strand
ACCGCGGGGGGCAGCTGACCGACACGGCTCCTTTGCTGTAGGGAAGTAAATGTAGAACGGGGGAAAAGCGGCTGGGATGAAGCCGGCGGCGGCTCTCCGCGGCGGCTGACGGATGTACACAGGGGCCTTTAGATACCGCCGGGTCCGACCCTTCCCTCCTAGCGCTCCGCGAAACCTCCGAAAGACGGAAAGTTTGTGTACATCATCGGATTTCGGCCAGCTCAGCGGGTGGGGCAAGCGTTGCTGTTTGTTTAGGCCCCAAGCCTGCAAATATTTATCCATATTCTGAAATTTAGGAATTATCAATGGTTAGATGTGTTTGAAGTGCGGGAGACTCAGTTACCCCGTGGAAAAATATTTCCCGTGTCTGCTGCTTGTCAGCATGTTTGTTTTGAAAACGCTGAAGATAGGACCTTTTTTTACATCATTCCATTTGCCTTTCTTTGAATTGGTGCCTCTTCAGATTTTTCTATTGAATGATACTTTAAATATTATTGAAATAATACTTCATATTCTTCATACTTCATTGATACTTTGTTACAAAGAGATTTTTAAAAGATGGAAATAAAAAGGCTGCTGAGAAGGAAGTGTTGTGTCTTATTGCCTGACTAGGAATTACTGAAGCTTTATTTTATTCAATTTATTTTTACAATTATTACTCTTGTTTGAGAGGTGAAGCAAATAGGTGCATAGCTCAGTTGCAGGTATAGTTATACATGTGGCTTCTGAGACAAGTAAAGCTTTCGGCACTTTTAAATACTGTAATGCATACCTAAGTTTGGTTTTTATTAAGGGATATGTCCTCTAAAGAGAAACAAGGATGGATCTGATGTTGATTGAAAAGCTTATTACATATGTGCTAGTGGATTAAAAAATCTTCACAAATTTTAAACATTATCCTGAATTGGCTTGTGAGTACAACAGAAGCAGTTATGAAGCTGGATTAGCTTGTTAAATACCTCCTTGCAAAGGAATAGGTATTGTGTGAGTATTCTCAAAACTGTTGAGAAATATTTAGTTATTTGTAATTTTTAACACTGTTGATTTTGTACATATGCATACTTTTTTCCCGTGTATTCTCAAGTAGTCGCAACAAAATGCTCCAGAAAGTCAATGAATAATGCTCAATATATGCTTACCTGTTTAAATTATTGGGTTCTGAGCCCAGAAGATTTAATTCAACATCTGTAAGTACAGATAAAAAATACAGTGTATATTTTTGCTTACTGTTAGTACTGTTTTTGCAAAACAGTTTTCTTTCTAAAATGTTTAACAGGAAAGAAAAATTAGCTATAAGAAGCAATTTGTACGTACCAGGAATTTTTATTGGTTGGGTTTGGCTGCAGATAATGTAGCAACCATAAATAGTGAGGATTTTTTTGGTAATGCAGTTTTTAAGAATGTAATATTAAAGGAAATACGCAGTTATAGGCGAGCTGATTACTGAGCTTTTACTGGGATGATTAAGTTACATGATATTTCTTAAGGTGCATGAGCACATCACAGATGATCTGACTGTGTGAAAAGTTTGTCTAGAATTCAAAAAAAGCACGTTTGGTTCAAGGTCTTCTGAAACACATAGCTACTGGCATTGATATTTGGCAGTTCAACAAGTCATGTCCAAAGTATTCTGCAGATACAGGGTAAAGAAAATCTGGAGTCCAGTTTAGGAGACTCTAATTAGTTGCTATGGGATATAGAGAATTAAACTATTTTTTTAAGGGGAAAATGTCTGTACCTTGAAGCCAGTCACACTGTGAATGCTGGGCTGTTTATTCAGTGTAAAATTAGACGCAGTATAATGTCAAAAATATACTCGAGGAAACCTTTTAGTGAAAGCTGGAAAGAAAAAAAAGATTGAATGCAGTTCTCTCTAATTTTCAGTGCTTCTAGGAAATTTGGAGTGGGCATAGGACTGTAAGGATTTTATTTTTAGTGGCGTAACCAGTTTTGTAGTACCTTTTATATTAAGCATGTGGTTTCTAAAAGTGCTTTTTTTGCTTTGTGTGGTTCTGTGCCATATGTTTTGTGTTTAATTCTTTGAATGACCGCTGAAATGCAGCCAACTTTGGGTAAATGTGGCAACTGTTAACTAGCGCTTAGCAACAGTGCACAATAATCAAGACGGGAAGTGAGGAAGAATACCATGTCTAATTGAAACTACGGGGGGCATTTGGCTAGGTAGGACGTAATTAACAAAACATGGAGCTTGGACATGATATTAAGGCATCACATCTTGACTCTTGCCAAAAAAAGGATTGTGAAATCAAGAACGTAAAAAAAACCATTTCAGATATTTGGCTTTATACCTCAGAAAAACTGCCTCTTTGAGATGTATGTGCTTTGCCTGTTCTTGCGTTTCTAATGCAAAAGATGCATTTTCTTTTGTTTCTAAAACATAATTGTGAGGAGGAGAACTGTTGGGAAAACCAACAAATGAAAGCCTAATAAGCCTTGACATTCTGACAGTCATGTCTTTTAGAGAATTAGTCCTGTGAACTGGAGTTCATTAGATATAGCAAGCAATTAAGATATCTCTGACATTCTGAAACAGATTACAGCAGGACTCATAAAACAACACTAAACTTTTACAATTAATGTGTTGTTATTTTTTTTCAGAATTGCTGACTTCCCTCCAATCCTGTCTTGTCATTACTTTCCTTAATATGTTGAGAAAGGAATTGCTTGTAAGAATATGTGTTCAAAACACTTTTGCCTAATGTAGTTTCAGGTTTTATTGTTTTAAAATTCCAGACCATTTTGTTTCATGCTGTATTCTGTGTGGAGATACATTCGTGGACCAATTTTATTTCTTGTATAACCTAAACACATCATGTTTCTAAGAACTCTGAAGATATCTTTGCATAATAAGGAGACAACTAGTGAATAATGTTTAGTTGTGTCATTGCCAAAGCTTATCTGCAACTCTGAGCATGCTACTATAGCCCCTGTTAATGGATTTGAATTTGCAGGTAGGTAGTGAAGATGACCCAGAACCAAGGAGCCATTCTTTGAAGGTGTGTGTATTGGTGAACTATTCAGCAGCATTAGGCTATTAATAATTAAATAGAATCATTTATGTTTTTATAATCTAGAAGTAAAAAACACAGGATATCTGTTGGAAGAAGTTGTAGATGACAGAAATTTGGAAGAGTGTTTATTCACAACAGGGACAACCGAATTTTGTACACTGTTGTTGTTGGCTTGGAAATACCAAACAGAAGTATGGAGTTCTTACTGAAATTACAGGCTGGATTGATGGGCAAAGGCCAGTTGTATGAGGTTGAATGAGGTAAAGTGCCAAGTCCTGCTCTTGGGTCATGATAACCCCGTGCAACACTACAGCCTTGGGAAGAGTGGCTGGAAATGTACCCGGTGGAAAAGGACCCGGGGTATTTGTTGACAGCCAGCTAAACATGAGCCACGTGTGCCCAGGTGGCCAAGAAGGCCAGTGGTATCCTGGCTTGTGTCATATACTGTGGCCAGCAGGACCAGAGCAGCGATTGTCCCTCTCTATTCAGCGCTGGATGAGGCTGCACCATTAATCCTGTGTTCCATTTTGGGCCCCTCAGTTCAGGAAGGGCATTGAGGTGCTGGAGAGCGTCCAGAGAAGGGCACAGAGCTGATGACAGTTCTGAAACACAAGTCCTGTGAGGAGCAGCTGAGGGAGGCGGGATTGCTTAGGCTGGAGAAAAAGAGGCTCAGAGGTGACAACCTTGTTAGATGGGTGTTGATCTCCTCTGCCAGGTAACAAGTGATAGGACAAGAGGAAATGGCCTCAACTTCCACCAGGGGAGGTTTAGATTGGATATTGGGAAAAATTTCTGCATGGAAGGGTTTGTCCAGCATTGTAACAGCCTGCCCAGGCAAGCTGCTGAGTCACCAGCCTTGGAGGTATTTAAAAGAAGTGTAATCATGGCACTTACAGACATGGTTTAGTAGTGAACTTGGAAGTGCTGGATTGATGCTTGGACTCAATGATCATATAGGTCTTTTTTGACCTAAATCATTCCATGATTCTGTGATTCTGAAATGTAATTAGCTTTGGTTTGGGTGACTGCTGAAACCTGGTGAGCTGGTTTCTGTTGTCTTCTTCTGTCATACAATAATGTTACAACTTCTGTGAAATTCTTTTGGGTCGTGAGAGACCATAGAGAACTGTGTAAATTGCTACTTTCATTGAAGTGTGTTTAATGCTATTCTCATTGAGTTAGCATTTTAAGTTCCATGGCACCTCAGAAGTTTAGTAAAAAACCTCCATATAGTTGACCTGAAAATTTTGCGTCATATACTGTCAAGTGTTGTGGCTAATTTTTTTTTGCAGTTACACTACACTAACTAATAAAATGTTCATAAAATATAAAAGATAGGAAGAACTATATGTTGTGATATAAAATCACCAGAAGAGTAAGAAGGTAGGGAGCAGCCTGAGTCAGTATGATGAGACATGATTAATATTTCTCATGTAAGGTTTTGGAGAGGTTATTTTGAGGTAGTTTTTCACTGTTCACTGCTGGAGCTGTGAACAGAAAACAGTGTGGGCAGATGTAAGGTACTGTTACTTAAGAGATTACCAGACATCTGTTGTACTGGTTCCATGAACAAGACTGGAGTGACCAGTTTTGTGAAAGGCTGTGCAGAGATCCTCTTGTTCATTGTCTGTAATTAGCTCTTTTCAAGACCCTTGGTGTGATCTGATCAAAGCACTTTGAGGCAAGTGTAGAAGTTAGTTACTGAATGTAACTGTGGTCTGAAACACACTCTATTAATAATAGTCTTCCTTTTTAAAATGAAGATTCATCTGTGTGGCTCACCGAAGGTGAAAATATTTCCCTAGAACCTACAGTGTGAAGCTTCTTTAGATGGCTGACTATTTTAAGCTGCTGAACGTTTTTTTTTTTTGGTACTCCTGTCCTTTTGTGCCAAATTCTGCTGTACCTCCCTCTGCAGCACTGATTTCTCTGTTGAATGGAATGTACAGCACCAAAATTTCAGAGAAATCAGTAGCCTATTTTGAAAAGTTCCATTTATGCTGCTGTTTTTCTCTAGAACCATACTAAATTTCAGTTTGGCTTCATAAAGAAGTATTAATTTGCATATGAAACATTTTACCTCTAGCATTTCTGCATATTTGAGAAATATTATGATTTGTCCCTCCCCATCCCCTTTCTTTTATAATGCTACCTCCAACTTCAAAACTTGCTTTCTTATAGACTCCCAGGTCTGTAGGCATAAGGAAACCTAAGCAGAAATTTTCTGGTAGTGTTAAATTATGCTTTTAATTTGGTGGAATTCCCTTATGCCCCCCCCATTATTTCCAGCTATTTTTTAAAAGATAGAGGTGGTCATATACAATTGTAATGCCAGTACTCAGAGAGACTTTGTATACTCTGAGTTATATGGCTCCTTGTTGTGTTATCACTCAGGAGTAATTGAGTAATTAGAAGAGTGTTTGGAAATTGCCGTGGGCCTGGTCCTCCACAGTCTTCCCAGTAAAGAGGAAATGATCACTTATTAAAAAAGTGAAGTGTGGCACAGCATTCTGTGCATTTCTCCATCACACCCACTTCAAAGAGATGGTGTAGTGGTAAGGAACAGCAAACGTAGATAGCTGAGCTCAGCTGCTTCTGATGCTGTAAGGAATCTGGACAACTGCCTCTTTACACTGGAATCACTGGTGAAATAGGGATGTTCACAGCAAAGTTTTCTAAATATTACTGTTGCCTACCCATGCTCAGAATGAAGAGCATATGCTACAAAACTTTGTCTTGATGGCTTGATTTGTGATTTGCAGAGAGCCAAATGCCCTGTTCCCTGTCTTGAGCCCCATGTCCTTTTACTGCTGGTACAGTACTTCACTGCCATTAGTTCTCTACTTACTATCTCCTTGCTGATTATGTGTTTCACAGTGTACCATTGCATCTCAGTTCTGCCATTCAGGAGAACAAGCCATTTACTTTTACTGCTTTTGTTCCTGCCTCACTGACCATCTCCCTGTGGCTTCCCAGGAAGTCTCCCAAACTCTGTGTTGCTTTGGAGCATTAGGGGGCTTTATTCTCCTGCTCTTTTACACTTTCAGTCCACTTTGAGAACAGCTTTTTCATAAAGGAAGCCTAATCTTGTAATTTCTTTAAATCACTTATACAGAATCAAATTCTTAGTGCAATTAGGTGATTCCTTTGGAAGACTGAGAAATAGGTCTTGATTTTTACAGCTACAATGCACTGAATCAAGAAGAGGGAAACAGCTTCCTGCTGGTCATGTTGTATGTGACATTTAAGAACATGGTGGTTTCCCGTTCTTGTAAAAATGCTTTTGAAAATGAATTTGTATAGATAAGATGTTAAGATACTGTTGTTACACTTTTTCATCTTAATATCTTAGAGGGAAATTTTTGGTTGTGAGAACAAAAAGAAATTAGGTGGATTAGCCAAGTGATCAGTACCACCCCACAGAGAAGCAGTTTTGAAGAAAACCTAGAGGAGAAGGGTGGGAAGGCAAAGCCATCCAAGAACACTTTAATGCCTCCAAGAGAGGCACAAAGAACTACCAATGGGATATTGAAAGCAGAAGTTCAAAGTGAAAAATATGCATATCCTCACAGTCTCCTTTGCAGCAGTTTCATTAAAGTTTGACAGTTAGTGCTTGCCATTTTTTTTTTCAGTAGGAGAGTCAGCACTCAATTTCCAAGCCTTTTGAGCAGGATGAAGACAACTTGCCTGCCAGGTGGTGGACTTGGAGGAAGAAGGTGAAATAACAATCATGATTATAGCAGATGTGGAAGGTGAGCTGGATTTCAAGGGCAAGGAGATTAAAACATTAGCTGTCACAAACTTTTGTGTCAAGAGCTATGAAATTACAGGGCATCTAAACACAGATTTTTTTGTTTTGTTTTGCTGCATGAACTTAGTAATACTCTTCTTTCTTACTACATATGTGAAAATGTTTTGGGTGCTGCGTTGAAAATACATAGGCAGTTGCCTCCTCCAAAGTATTCAAAGCTGGAGAGGATAGTGTGTATGTTTGTGCATGTACATACATACATATGTGAGAGAGAAAAGGACATGAATTAGAAGTGTTGATGTCTAATATCATACTGGTCCAATTAGTGAATCTTTACAGAAGATTCTTTTTTTTAATGATGAACTGGCTGAGATGATTTATAGTGGTTTTTTGTGTTCACAGTTTGCCTTTATGGTCCAGAAGTTCTTAGCGGGTAGTAGATGTGCCACTAGTAATGTTATTCAAACCAGAATGATTTGGAAGCTCTTAAACAAAGGCCACTACCACAAAAAAACCCCAAAAACCAACCAATTTAATTTTAAACAGCAGATGTGACCTTGTGGCAGAAAAGCCTGAGAAGGAGGGGGAAAAAAAAGAGGATTCTTCTGGCTGTTCTCAGCTATCATAATGAACAGTGTTGCTTGTTGGCTGTCCAGCTTGGCTGTTATTGGAGAGAAGTCATGTGTCTGGTGTCTATGCAGATAGATGCTCAATTTTCATCTGCAGCACAGCTGACTGGCTTTCTGTCAAGCTTGGCTTTGAGGTGAGTCCAGTTATCATGTGGATTTGGTGTAGAAAGAGGGAGGCTATGCTTGCAATAGGAGTTAAGCACTCCCCTGCAGAGTGCAGTGTAGGTTTTCAGCTTCATTTGCTGGCACTGTAGTGAAACCATTTCTGATTATGTGCTAAAGCCAGAGAGATTAAGTGCCAAGTTGAACTTGTGAAGTTGTGTGTGTGTTGCCAGAGTCCCTCCTGCTGGAAAAGGCAGATCTATATAACCTATAGATTCAGAACAGTTGAAAATTCATCCTAACATTGTTGCTTTGATGTCTGAAAGAAAAAAAAAACAAAAACAAACCAAAAAATAAAACATGTTTGCTTTTGATTACCATGGTTAAAGGGTGCTGTCCCTGCAGTGTAATAAATGAGAATTGGATCTGGGACTTAGTTTCAGTAAAAGACAATGTTCTTCCAGATGCTTTTTAATTGAATCTTCCTGTGAAAATAGGCTCAACTTTGAATTCAGTAACATGCAGTTCAGGGGTTGAGGGCTGAAAAAGAGAGAGGAATGCAACAGATGCTGCATAGTTTTGATACGTCTTATGTCGGATGATACCGATACTTTAAGCTTGTGTTCTCTATTCTGATTCACTATATAAACAGGAACAGCATGAACCTCAGTGTATAACCTTGACACAACTGGATCTTTACTTTATAGGTCACTAGCAGTTTGTCCAAATTGCAAAAACTGCATGTTGGGAAACAGATGAAGTATTTGGATCAACCAAGCATTTAATTTCCTTTAACAAAAGCTGTTTTGTGCCTTGGGTTTTTTATTTTTAAGAAATAGACCTTCAGTTCTTGATTCATTGTACTCTAGCTGAGAATCACTGACAACCTCACAATTAGATTTGACAGGATAATAAGTCAAAACTATCAATGTAGATCAGCCATGAACCAAAATACTTCATAATACGTGTTGTTTTAATGGGATTTCCAACGTGACCCTGCCAAGAGTGTGAGTTTGGACTGGTTGACCTTCAGAGATCCCCTCCAACTTGAATGATTCTGTTGTTGCTTGTAAAGTGGGGTAGTACAAAACCCATAAAACTTGGCAGTATTACCTGTTGGTAAGATACAGCTTCCTGAAACAATTCATCTGGCCCAAGGCCCGTGCAAAGATACTCAAGGAACAGGCTACTGGCAGCTTGAACTGTTTTGGTAACCTGCTTTCCACTGTCTTCTTTCTGGCCATTTTTCTGCCATATGCCAGATGTGCTTTCTGTATATCACCAGAAATATGTGCTGGACTGTACATCCAGTCACACACATCGACAGAGAGACTCCAGGAGTTCTGCTGCTGGCAGCTCTCTGCTGGTCTTGTCGCATTGGTGGATGGCAGGAGAAATGATCTGGTGATTGAGGCATCGCTGGGCATGTGTTAATAGGAAGGCTGCAAAGCTTGAGTGACTCCCTAAGAGGCTGTTTGGCCTGTCTGGGATGGAAGATTGAGCATCAAAGGGTAATAATGATACCTGATGGATTGACATTGTTGCATTGTCTAAAATCAGTCTGTCTGGATTCATGTTCATAATAGAATGTTTTACTCTAAGGAAACTTGGAATAAGCCCAGTACTATTAATTTCAAACCTTTTGCAGGGCTAAAATAAAGCATGCATAAAAAGAAGATATTTGTTATTTCAGTCAATCACTTCTTATTTTGTTAATTAGTGAGATTTGGGAACTGCAGTTTTCAATGACGTGCCCTCCAGCATCTTTCTGTTGAGTTGTATATGTGTGTCCATATTTTTTATTTTTCTGGACATATTGGTTCTTATGTGATGATTCAGTAGGTGGGTTGCAGTTTCTCCCTAGTTGCCATATTCTAGCTGAACACACTCCATATGTAGAGGAAAACCAGCTAAGTGTGGAAAGAAGGGGGGTTGTGCTTTTTTTGTTGCAATTACGAAAAGAGGAATGGAGGCTGGATGATAAAATACCTTTTCCTGCTCCAAATTATTATCTGAATAAACCATCGGAGATAGAGGTTTTGTAAAAAAAAACAGCAAGGGGGGGAAAGAACTAGAAATTTGCAACTGCAGATTGAATTTTCTTTGAGAAATTCTACCTCAGAAAGAAGTTGACTGGCAAGTTAACAAGAGCCAGAAAGCAGAACTGTTTTAAGATTCATAACTAATCCTTTCCCCCTAAGACAGAAGCAAGTGTATTTTGAGGCCATATGCCTGGAAGGAGGCTGGCCTCAGGATGAATTCATTAAAACAATTCTGTCCTCCCTGTTCCAAAGTGCAATTCATGCTGAGAGAGACTGATAAATTTCTCATTAAGAAATGCTTGTTGAAAATGTGGTCTATTCTCTGTGTTGTCACACTGTCTTTCTGATCTGGAATAAATTACATAAACTGTGTTCCTTTCAGCCAGAGTGCAGAGATAAGAGAATGCACTGATGAATCTTGTGTCCATTCTGTCATTATGTGTGCCAGGAAAAATAGCCCCAAACTAAATATATAAGGAGAAAATTGTTTTAAGATAAATGTCCCCTTTTAACACTTCGATGTCAAACTGGGGAGTAAACAGTTAAATGCAAGGCCACCGTATAGCCACATGAAGGATAATATTCAGGTTCTGATGTTCTTTGTTTTGGAAATGAGGCTTGCAATTACCTACTTGCAGTTTTTACTGGCTTACCTATCCCTGTAGGTTATTCTTTTTGTAATTGCTTCTCTGTTTCTGTGGATAAACTTATTTTTACTTAACAGAGCTTTTAACTGAGGATCACTGTTCTTTACTGTGCTATTCTTCTGCCCATCCTGTAATGAAGAGTAGCGCTATTATGATTTTAATAAGACTAAGGAATGTTCTTATGTTTTGAGCACTGCCTATTGCTATTTTGTTCTGTGGCAAAAAAAGGATAGGGACTTGTTTGGACCATTCACAGATACAAGCTTTATTTTGCTCTTGAGTGGCTTAGTTCAAGGTAAAGAGTCAAGTTAAACTAATTATTATAATGGACTGTGTTAGAAGACCTAGAGTTCTAAACTAGCAATTTGAGAGATGGAGGATCCAAAGAAAATCTTGTTGTGATTTTCCAAGAAAAAGGTATGGAATGCAGTCTTTTGTAACCTCATTTCATAGAATCATAGAATTATTGACGGGGGTTTGAGGTAAACTTGTGTCCTTTTACATTTCAATCAAAAAACATGCAATGTGTCCGGAGATGCCATCTTGGCCAGGGAATATGGAAATTTCCTTGGTCACTGAAGAAAAAGCATGATGGTTTACTTAAAAGGGGAAAAGAAAACAACCTTTCTTTACCCTCTCAGGTGGTTCTCTCTCTCTCTTACCATGGCAGAGTGATGTAAAGGACATATATTTAAATATAAGAGAAAACACCTATTTTAAAACTATAATAAATGTTTATGCAAAGCTATAATGTATGTTTTTCTCCCAGATCATGGTCTAGTAGGTAAAGAGTATGGAGCTTTTGCTACCATGGTATATTTTGTACCATTTACATGGATGTACAAAAGAAACAAAACCCTTGCAGTCCATAATGAATTTAATATTTATAGAGATATTGCTAACTTGCATTAGAGAAAAGTTGTAGTTTCATGCCTTATTTTGCCAAATTCTGAATGTGTTACAAAAAGAAATTTGTCCATTCCTGAATAACTCTGGGATGACTTATCATTGCCTGTCTGATTGGAGAGACTAATTCTGGTAAAATTCTGGATTTAATCTACAGGTCTCTTGCTCAGCTGTGAGGAGGCCAGGAAAAACAGCTGTAAAAATGTTGATGTTGGCTATGAATTTACATAAATAACAACTTGCTTGCTTTCACATGCATAGTCAGGGTGATATTACAGTGTGGACTTGGGTCTGCAGGAGATCTGGTTTTATTTCCAAATTCTGCCGCTGAGAGATGGCACATGGTTTCTATATGGCTCAGTTTCCCTCTCTCTAAACCAAGGGTGTTGTTGGGCTGGGATTTTTTAAAGCACTATGTGATAGTAATGATTTGCTGTTAAGGTCTTTTATGGCTGAGCCTGGAGAGCCCTTGGTTCAAGTCTCCTGGTCAGGTCCTTGGGCTGCTAAGCTTCATGCTTCTGTCAGAAAGCTTTAGCCCTCAAAGAACAAATGGTGTTCTTGGCATACATACAAGCAGCTATTTGGCTTTCCTGTTCAAACCTTCTGTTTAATTTCAATTAACTTAGTTTTAATTAATTGAATTTAGACATCACAGTCTCTGGTTTGCCTGTGAAAACTATTTGCCAGTGTTCAGAGAGCCGGGGCAGCGTCTCCACTGAGATGACTTTGTGGTGAAATGGATTCGAAAGTCCAAGGCCTTTGGTCAGTGAAGCAGCCCATGGCCAGGGCTCTGTTTACCCACCATAGTGGTGGGAACCAGTGTCTGCCCTGGTGTCTAAGGAGTACATGAAATACCCCGTGAAAATAGGCTGTGTCTTGCAGAAGGTCTTCAGCTGGCTAAAGCCAGTTGAGGAGGGAGTAAATAAAGCTCTTGCAGACCACATGCTGTCACAACCTTTCCCCTCCCCCCCACCCCCCCTTTTTTTTTTTTTTTTTATTGGCCATATGTTTTAGTAGTCTAAGTATGTGTCAGCAGTAATCCAGGCTCTGTGCTTTTAAAGGATTATTACCCAGTTTGTTGCCGAAGTGAGACTTTTTCTTCCCCATTTAATTAATTTCTGTGAGGGTTGTAATTGTAAACCTTTTTTTTTTTTTTTTTTTTTATTTTAATTTTTTCAAAGTTTACTCTTTGT
>VXBQ01015082.1:134474-192957 GCA_013400175.1 Phainopepla nitens | reverse complement strand
AAATTTAACTCCCATCTCTTTTTGCTGGCTGCCAGTCTGTTCCCGGTTTGTATGATCGGGGGGTCAAACAAACCGGTTTGTTCCCTGGATGCTAATCTGAATTTCAGAGGCGCTGTCCTTCACCCCCGGGCTCTGCTCCCCTCCCCCTACTCCCTGATCTCTGCAAACAGCCTCTTCGGGTCTCTGGCTCCCCTCCATCCCACCCCCCTGCTCCAGCCCTTCTTTCCTCCACTGGCTCACCAGAACAGTAAATGTTGATTATCCTTTCCTTGTCATCCCATACCCCATTCTCACTTAGGGTGTTTGATGTACTAGAGAATCGATGATCCTAAAATTCAAATGGTTTAAAAGCCCACTGATCTGTATTATATTAAAGATATCATGGTGCTTTTTTGGGGGAGTTAAATTTTATGGATTTTCATGGGTTGAAGCAGGTACAGGGTTTTCTGATGAGTTTTAAAAAAAAGATGGTGACCTTTTGTCAGGATGTGATGAGGGTCATCTTGGTTTTCTATAAAATAGTGATTAGGAATTCCCTTCTGTAGGGAGTAATTTCTCAGGTCACCTTGGCGGAACAAGGAGGGGTTACGAACTAGCATTGGATCCCTGCTTGTAACCCATCTTCATGGTAGTTCTCATAGCATGGATACAGTTAACCTCCTTCTTGCCTTAAAAAAAAAAAGGAAACATGGCTAGTGGGCATGCAGAAAGGCGTTTTCATCGCACAGAATAAACCCTCCTACCTGTTATGTGGAAAATAAACAAACCCACAAACATACCGCCCTAGTAGATTGAAATGTATGTGTGTCGGGGAGGAGGGGAATAACACGTAGGAAAAGATTTATGCCTTCCTTTGGGCTGTTGCTTGGTAACAGAAAATGCCTCTTAAGCCTATTTTTGGAGAGGGGAGGGGTGAAACTTGATTCAGTGACCATCTGTCCCAAGCTGGTTGATTTCCTGTTGAGCTCTCCTTTGTTTCTGTCAAACAATTGATTCTTACCCTTTACAGATAAGAATACTGTTGGTGACATTGCCCTGAATCAGCAGGTTGCCTTGTGGCAACCACTAAACAGACCTATTAATTTTAATAATTTTTTTAATGTTTAAGGGATTTTGATTTTTTGGAGGCTACTGACTGTGGTTTTACTGAGATTTATTTATCTGTGTTGTGGTTTTGCTTTTTTGGTTTTTAGCTCTTTGAGAATGCCTGCAGTACAGTAGGCAAGTGTAATAAATGTAATTGAAACATTTTTAGAGAAAATGTAATAAGCTTTTTTTTCAGTCTGAAATTGTTGGGCAAAAGCAGCCATGGTTTTGGGCCCATTAAGCCTTCTGTCAGTGGGGGGGGAGCAGAAGTTAATTGAAGTCACTATTGAAGAAATCCCTACTGTTTCTGTGAAAACAAAACCCAGAATCTTAATTGCAAATGGAATATTTGCTATTGTTCTTGCTTAATTGTCAGAAAATCATTCTCTGTTTGACTACCTCCTGATGTTTGCTTAGTAGTAGCGTGCTGGGTAGATTTGAACTCAAGTTATTTTTAAGTCATCTGTTTTATTTATATTGCAGAAGCCCATATTTTTCCTTTCATTTTATGTATGCAGGTTACAAGGCCCATGCATATGCCAATATGTGTGTCCTCTGTAGCTGCAATTATTTAAAAGCATTCCAATACTGTTTTCTTCCCTGCCCTGAATTTCAGCATTCAGCGAAGCATTTCATAGTTCCAGGTATCTGCTGAAGGGGAACTAAGGCATGTGTGACACAAAGAGACAGCTAATATCTGCAAAAAAACTAGTGAAGTCCCCCAGTGCAGTAGGAAAATGATAGTCACTGTTATTTCCTTCAGTCATTGTAAGTCTTTCCTGATGTATTTCCATGATGTGTTACAGAGGAGGGTGAGAAGGAAAGACTTTAAATACAAATGTCGTGGCATCTAACAGGTCTTTGCTTATTTGAGTTTAGCCTACTTGTCACTCAGTAGATGAAATCTGGAGGTAATTCCCAAAGGTCACTTCACAGACTTGGAGGTGTTAGAAAAGTTAATTTCCCTTTCTCTTCTATTTTTCCCACATGCTTTCCACATTGCTTTCCACAGGTAGGAGATCTGTTGTCTGCAGCTTTCAGCATGGTCCTGGACGCGTGTGGGTTCAGCTCTTTTTGAAACCAATGGCAATATGCCTAGTGAACAGTGACTTAGTGAGTGTTGGGTCAGGGATACTTGTGAGATTTCCATCCTTTTAAAAGAAAGTTGCATCTGTAATTTGGCTCAGTGAGGGAGGTTCGTATCAAACCATGTGAGTGAGCCTGTGGCTTGTGGTCCATCAGCCCTTGCTCCTTGTTGGTTGCCCATTTCCTTTACCCCAGTCTCAGCCTTTCCCCCTGTTTTGGTGTTGTTTGTTTGGAGTATGCTGGGATCTGGCAGAATAACTGATCCACTTGAAAAACAGCATAGTTTTCCAGGTTACTTTTCAGATGGATGAATTCCTTGATCCAGTTTACCTGCTGAGTGGCATGCCAAGCTTGACTGGTGCAGTGTAACACAATGGGGTGGAAGTGATAAGTACTGAGTAGATTTTTTTTTTTTTTAATAACTGGTGCCAAATGTACTGTGAAGTGTTTTTAAACATGCATTCTCTTTTAGGTTGAGAAATCCTACTTTTGGATTTTGTACTGGTTAGGTGTAAAATTAATTGAACATGCATATGTGCTGCTTTTTTGCCTTTTTTTTTTTTGTCAGAAAGTGATAGGTACCACCAACATGCCTTTTGGGTATTGTCAGTCTGTCTTAAAATTATACTGAGATCAAAAAGTCATTTGTACAACTGGTGCCAACTAGGCCAATGTTCACCTGAGAGTTTAAACTTGGCAGTGAAGGAAGTGTTCTGAACTGTTTTAGGAACTGATTAAATTTTGTTTCTTCCTGTAGAATTAGTTTTGTGAAGGGGAAAAAAAAAAAAAAAAAAAACCCAAAACCAAACCAACCTAGAAATTTTATTTCAGGCTTGAAATAAAAGAAAAATAAAGCCCTATTCTGAATATTTGGAACACATTTTTTGTCTCTGAACTAGAGAATATGATGAGTGGTTGTTCTGATCCAGGTTTTCTCAGAACCCTTAAAAGAGCATTACTAAGCTGTGTGACTCAAATTGTAGGGAACTGACAAAAAGTCCAGTTCTTCTGGCACCTGGGGCAAGCAGCTGAGTCCATGGCCTGTGCAGATGACATGGCAGTTAGAATACAGTCCTGCACTTGTCTTTGTGCTTTCTCTGCCTGGATTGTACTGCGCTTCTCCCCTTAGAACAGCTCTGATGTGCCCTTTGTTCCCAGATAAAAGCATCTCCAGATCTGCCAGTCAGAAGGCACAGCACCTGTGGCTTACCCTGCAGACAGGAGGGTGGTAATTCTAGAAAGGGAAGTTGGTAGAAGACTGGCATCTGCTTGCATTCACCTTCTCATGTTGCTTTTGCAAGGATGGAATTATTTATGTGCCTTTTTTCCCCATCTGAATGCAGTCAACCAGAGTCTGAAGAACTGCTGTTCATTGTCAGGTGTTTGGCAGGGGTTTTCTTTTGGGAGGGGTAGCACAGAGGTGAGGTCATGATGAGCTGCTCCTCCATGATGGGTGAGTTCATGTATGTGCCTCAGGTATGTCTTAGTTACAATGTCCTTATTGCAGTTCTGACTCAGCAGCCATTTACAGAACTGACAGCAGTGCATCCTTAATACGAGTTTGAGAAATCTTCGTCTCTTGTGATAAAAAGGCCTATTTGTGGTTTGCAGGACAGAATTTGGGCACTGTAGCAATGACTTTATGCTGTAAGGATAATAATGATGCAACCCTTTCTTCCTCAGCCAAAACCACCAACTCCAAAACCACGTGCATCAAAGATGCAAGTGCCAAGTTCCCTTCTAGGAGGGCATGGCTGTCAGCATACCTTTTCACGTGTGGCAACGTGAAGGCTTTTCAGGGACGAAGCAACAAAGGAAAGCTTTTAGAGAGACTTTTGTTTCCAGCAAATAGTTTTCTGAAACTACAAAATTGAAACTTAACTTTTGAAAGGAAAAACCCCGTGTTCTTCAGTGGAACTACTTGGCTGATTACTTCCTAGTCTACCACAGCTCTGTTCTGTGTTAGGAGCTGCTTAGGTGAACACTCACTTTTAAAAGTGTTCCAGGCCTTGGGCATACTGTGCTGTATGGGCTTGTCCTTGGGCTGTGCTTATCCTCTAATCTTTGGTTAATGTTCTGAGGGCTAAGCTAATGTCTCAAAACCTACCTTCTGCATATTTCTGAATAAAATGTGCTCTTTTGTAACCTGCTGGATCAATGTTCTTATGAGTGTGCTTTCCTTTGCATAGATGAGCCCATTTTCCACTCTGGAGTGGGGAATAGCTACTCCCATATATATCTAAAAACCATGTGAGTGGATCAGAAAGTATTCTTCCATGCATAATAACTGATTTGATTTAATCTAGATCTTCTTTTTTTGATTTAACTTGTAAGTTGCAGTTGCCTGGAGATACACTGCTGTTTTGCTCTATGAGTAGTGCTTTGAAAGTGTAACTTTGGTGTTTACTAATAGTGTTTAACATGATCAGACATTTCATATAGTACAGTGTAAAACAGAGAATCTGGGCTACTGCATGTTAAACAAGTGTTGCCTCTGTCTGGTGCTGCTTTATATAGGTGGGTGAAGGACTGCAGAAGGCTGCAGATAAGTGGAAGATGTAACTCTTACATGAGTCACAGTTACCCTGGAACAGCAGTTCCTGTGAATGGAGAAGAAATACCTTATCAGTTGAAAGAGAAGTGAACCAATGTAAGGCAAGGCAAGGCCAGTGTCTCTGAACTACTGTTACTTTCCAGGCTTTTTGATGCAAGGATTTTTGTCAAATAGACCAATATTTCTAATTTTTTTCCTCCCTCACTGAGCAAAGATGTGTTCATTTCCTTCCCCATCCTTGTTCTCATCAGATTGAATTTCTTGCTCATTTTTCCAATGGTTTTGCCGGGAGCTTTTTTCAGATTATTTTCCTAAGTGACTAGAGACCAGCAAAGAGTAAGGGGACAGACCTAAAATTAAGCCAGCTAAAGCCAGCAGTTGGGAGATCTTTGTTCTGTTCAGTCTTGACCACAAGCTTCCCAACAGGCATTGGTGGGGGTGGGGGTATGGATCTCAGTTCTTTATCTTCTTAATTTTCTTTTCCCTTTCATGAGCAAAATGGAAATACGGTGTTACTTAAATGAGCAGCTAAATTATTCTTAGTGTTGATGTTGAACTAACATACTCTGTAAAGCCTGTAATAAACTATGGGGTTACAGAAATAATCCTGGGAGGATGTGCTGACCTTTTTTTTCCTTGCAGTACATTTGTTTAAAGTGAATTATCTAAGTACCATGGAAGTGGGTCTTCGTTTTACTCTTCTTTTTGGAATGCAATCTATTAGTGATATCCAGAGGGGTCAGCAGTATAAATAATGTTTGTTTCGAGGCATGTTGGGTGCAAAGGAGGGGGGTTCACAGTGAAGAGCTGTTTTGTTTGGTGGGGCTGATGAGGAGTGAGGTTGGAATTGCTCTTAGCTGTCATTCAGGTTTTGTTTCAAAGTCCAAGGACCTACTGGGAAAAACAAAAAGCTAATGAAAGCTGACTGTATTTCAGCCCAAACCCTGTGGAATCCAAAATGATGTCCTGACACTGTGTGTATTCTTATTCTCCTGCATTCCCATGGTTACTAAGGTAACAGGTTTTTAGAGGCTTTACATCTTCATTGTCAAGTATTTGCTACACTTATTGTTGCTGTTTGCAGATTAGGGCAATTTAAACAATGCCTTTTGAAAGGGCGACCAAAAAAATACAAAAAGAAATATAGTAGAAATAGATGTAATGAATCAATTACCTTCCCTTGTGTAAATTTTCAGTGCTATATCTCAGAAGCTGTGCACATTGGTTTAGTGTAGAGATTTTAGGCACAGGAAAATGCCTTTTTTTAAAGGGTGTTAATTACAAACTCTTGGTATGCCTCACATCTGTATTCAGTGTGACTTAGTGCCTTTTTTGACAACAGAACTGTGAAGAAACTGAAGTTGGTGTTTGTGTCAGGGTATTGCCTCTCTGCTTACAGTACATCTGAGACAGTGACCCGAATCTTGTAAGCTGTGTTACCTACTGCATCTGTGAAATCATACTTGAAAAATTAAGTAGCTGGGAAAAAAAACTACTTTTTTTTCTAACAAAGCTTAACTACATGCAGAACTCTTGTACTTGAACACACTTTATTGATGCTTCTCTGTGTCCATTTAGATCAAGCAGAAATATGCTTGTTTACAGCTTCACTGGAAAAATGGATTATAGATGAGATGGACAGGCTTGTAAGTGTATCTCCAATAATAAAATATTTAAATTGATTTAGTACCTGCTGACTTTTTGAAGATTAATGCATTGCTGCAGCAAAAATCTTTAGCATCTGTGCTATGAGAACTATTTAAAAAAAAAATTGGTGAAAGTAGTGAAGTCTTTACGTCATGATAATTTGTGCTGCGCAGCTGAGGTATGGTATATAATGATTCCGCTTTGCCTGACAGAGATAAAATGTTTCTAGTTGAGAAGAATCCTGCTAGACTGGGAAAATACAGGTACCGTTCTCCCTGAGTGTCCTTGAAATGAGACTTTTGCCATAGACTCAAGAGCTCTTTATTGGACAAACCCATGCAGTAGGTCAGATCCCCATGCTGCTGAAGTGAATCACCACCAGTGTCCATGCTGTCTTCATCTGGGCAAGACTCAAGAGTATGCCCTTAGACCTCTTTTTAAATAAAGGTGGGTTATATGAAACAACTTTATTGCTGCTTATTTGCAGCTAAATATAGTTTATTTGGAAGCATAAGTGGTGGTGGTGGGGGCTCTTTTGAGCACCTATTTATTACAGTTTTGCACATGCTGCTGACGGTGGTTTGTGCTCAGCCAGGTGCATGTCTGGTCTCAACCATCTCTACTCCCAGTATCAGCAAGAGGTAACTTTCTTGAGGTAGACAAGACTTAGGAGTCTAGTATTCAGATAAGTACAGAGCAGATTACCCCAGAAAAAGGGAGGTGACAGATGGGTGGCTGACGCCAGAGGGGTGAAGCTGAATGCAGACTGAATTAGTCCCTGCAACCAAGGACAGAAGGTGCTTGGCATGCAGCTCTCACAAGTTATCATTTTAAAGTGTTTGTAGGGAAGCCTTTAATTTGATTAGGTAATTTCCTTAATAGTTTTGTACTTGTGGTTTTACATTGCCCTGGACAAAGGTGTGATTGGACATCAAAATGACTGTTAATGTTTAGCTTCATAATAAGCCATTTATATGTATCAAGATTTAAATTTTTCTGGTACATACAAAAAGCTGAATTAATGAATCTATATATATGTATGAAAATAGTTATACTTCTGTGAGATTAATGAAGGAAAAGTCGTCTTCCTTCCATCTCACTTAAAAATATATAGTGTGTATGAGAAATAAGGTATGCAACTCAAAAAAATGATGCAGTGCACCATATAATTACAATTGTTTATTAAATTTTTTATTTTGCTTTTATGGGGGTTTTAAAATTTGTTTAAACCCTGTTGTTATACTTTCAGCTCTTCTTTAAGTTTTTTGAAAGCTGTAGAACAGGAGGGGAAAGCAAGTTTATTATTGGTGCTTTGTGAAGCTTTTGAGATTCAAAGCTAACAGTATTCAGTGTGTGTCAGTTGTAAGCTTACTAAGAGGGCTTGTAAATTCCTTACTTGGAAAAAATAAAGTCTCTGAAGTGTAAGGTTTTTAAGGACAGGCTTGAGTGCAGAAGGGTCCACAAGAATTGTTTTTAAAAAAACAAATAAAATGGAAAAATCATACTGCTGTTTGCCAAACTTGGGATAGTCATTGTAAGCTGATGTGGCAGGAGGCTGTAGCAACCTCTGGCAGAATTTTCCCATCCTGTAATAAGTATCTTCCTTTGCTGCTGGAGCAGAGATGAATGTCCACCCATCTCTGATGTATGGAGCATTTCAGAGTTTGTAGGTGGCCTCCACTTTAGAGAGCAGGGAGGATATTGAGGTGCTTCGTGCATGCTTTGGCATTCCAGATATAACCAAATACAATTTAAAAGTATTTGTGTGGGCATCAAAGGATCCTTCCACTTTGCTAATGAAAATCAACCTTGCTCCTTCCTTCTTTTGGTCCCCCATCCCAAAGGCAGGAGCAAATCTTGCACAAAAACATATTGTTCAACCGTTTTTTTTTTTAATCTCTTTTTGATAACTTTTTAGATTCCACTTTTAATTCCTGTTGAAAACTTCTCTTTCATGATGATCTTAAGAAGGGTTTCTGTTAAATAGGTTCCTTTCTCTTCAAAATAATTATTTCAGAGAAACTGAAAGATGTTAATAAAATAATATGAAACTTAAACTTTAATGAATCATTAGATGCATATTCTTCCCTTCAATGTACTGGTCACTGATGAGATTCTAGGAGATTCTACTGGGTGCTTCATAAGTAAGAGTGCCAGTCTTGACAGTGAATTTGAGATCAGAGTTTGGCAACCTTGATTTAATTTTATTTTTTAAAGCATTGTGTTGTTTTTGTTTTGTTTGTTTTTGTTAATTTTTTAATGGAAGATGTTTGAATGCAATGCCCTTATTTTTCAATAGCAACCAGAAGGATTTACTTTTTACTTACCTCTAGATCTTTCAACAGTAAGTTATTATTACCTTCAATGAGCTAAAGGGTATTTACCTCAGTAAGAACCAACTGTGAGTGAGCACTGGAGAAAACAGGAGGGGTTTCTTTTTCTGTGTGGTTTGGCTGTAAAAGCAAATTGAAGTTGAACTCTAGAGTTGACTTAGCTGTTTGCATTCTTGCATATGGCATGCATTTCTGCAGTTGTCTTAAAAGATTTTGAAGACTGAAAGTGTGGGTAAAAACCAACAAGATGAATTAGTTGCTGGAATGTTTAGTATGCTCCTGGCTCAAACAAGGGGATGACTTTTATTCTTTGTGGATAAAAACAACTTAATGCTTTAGCAGACATATAATTTCTCGACTGACAGCATAGCATGAAGCATAAATGAATAAATTTGCATTATCTGCAGAAGATGCAAATTTTGTTCTCCTGAACCATTAGGCAGCCTGCCAGTTTATTCCCATTGACACTGATGGCTGATGATGAGGCACAGACATTGCAGGATCAAGCTATAAATTCAATTTCTGGCATGCTGGAAGCTCTTCAAAGTGTCTTTTGTTGGCAAACAAGAAAGTTCTTGCAATGTAAATAAATGTTGTATCTTGCAGGCCACATTGATGAGAGATGGAATGAAATGTAAGAATATTCTTTGGGTTTTGATGAAGTGGTTTTCTCTGGGAGAACACAACACAGAAATAATTCAAGAACCCTTTAAAGGCTGCAAGATTTAACTACTTTATATCCTCTTCAAGCAGCCTGTGCTGAACACCATTTGCTGTATAAGAAAGTGGCTGAGTAAGTTGAGGGTTCTCCTCAATAGCTGCATAAAAGAGACACTGATAAAAAGCGGCACAAACATTTTCTTTTCTCATCCTCTTTTATTCCTATAAACTTACTTTTTGGAATTTCCACACAAAATTCTTAAAGAATATCCCATTTTTGACACGGCAGCTCTCAAATCTGAGTGGAAAAGCTGTTGGTCTTACACTAGATATCTAAAGTAAATTATTCCTTGAGTGTCTTCATCTGACACATAGTGTTATAATAGAAAAATAATTATCACATCTCATTTATTCAGACTATCTAAACTGAATGTATCCAGTGATAACTGAATAGGCAATTTTTGTAATATTTGCATTAGTCTATTAATCCTTTTCTTCATTAAGTGTATGGAGTGTTACAGCCTCTGGTTAGATACGTATTGGTTGAATAACCTTATTGGAGGAAATTTGGTGGTTTTCAGCTCTGTTTCACAAAACTGAAGTACTCCTGAGGCCAAACAAGTGCAGAAGATTGGTTGCAGCTAACTTTTGTTTGCAGCAAGGAAACCAGTGGAAACCAGAAGGCCAAGGGGGTTGTCTTCCATCTGTGCTGAAGATGCAAAGTCATGCTATCTATAGGAAAAGAAAGATGACATTGCCCTTTAGCCTGGGTTTAATGTAGGTCACTTGGGTCACCAGATGACATGACTTTAATGGCCAAACTGCTTTTAACAATTGCCTTGGGCAGTGTTTAATTTCACTGATCTTTGCCAGCCTTCAGGAGAAGAGAGAGGAGAAATCCACCTTATCTTTTGGTTTTCACACAGTGATTATTTAATCCTCTTTTGTAATGAAATTTCTCTAATGAAACCTAGTACACACTTGTTATAGTTGAACGCAGCACAAGTTTGTATGAAATTGCAGAATGAGTTGACAAAGAGGTTTGTTAGTGTTCTTGGGCTGTTCAGAATTCATGTGCAGAATTCCTAGGCTGCTTAGGTTCACCTATGGTTTATTATCTCTCACATGCAATATCTTCCTTCTCACTGCAGACCATTGTAACAATCAATCATACTGTAATAGCAGAAGAGGAAGGATAGAGCTGAATTCCAATTGTCCTACTGTTTCTCCATCCTGGTGATGTACTGGAAGAGCAGTTCAGGGAATATACAATGTTCTCTTTTGGAAACACCTCAGTATGTATCTTAGAAAGTGCATAGATGTGTGTCAGTTTTGTATAGATGCTCTGAATGGGCTACTGCTCAGAAGCAATGTCTTGAGGTTGTAATGGAGGGTGCTGTTAACCTGCTAGCTTACTGGTCTGTAATGGGAGGGGGGAAAAGACAAAGAAAAGCAAATGTTGAGACATTAGTGGGGAAAAAAAAAGGAAACCAAAGCAAAAAAAAAATATTTTTCTGCCATGCACATGCATCTTTAGGATACCTACATCTTCAAGGCCACATGCTTTGTCTCCTCTCTCTTGTTTCTGTGATAACACATATTAAGACTGGAAAAAAAATACAGAGAAAGAAATAAGGTCAATTAAGTGTAGAACAACTACTGTTATGTAAGGACAACTACATTTACTAGACTTCAGCCCTGGAAGTCAGACAACTGAGGTCCATAAAATACTGTGGGGCAGAAGGTGAGAGCTGTTCATGTCTTCTGGAGGAAAAGAACTGAGGAGCATCAAATGAAATTAGCAGGGGCCTTGCTGAATGCAAACAAAAGGTGATAATTACCAGTGTTTAATGGGTTATGGCATTCCTTTCTCAGGTTCCAGGCATGGTGCTTTCTAAAGCAGCTGGATAAATTTACAGTTCCTCTCAAATGGGCCTTGAGCTGCAGATCAGTGGAGATTGGGAGAATATTTCAGGTATGACTGCAGGAACATCATGAAGTTTGTGTTCTGAGTTTCTGCTGTTGGCCACTGTGTGAAAAGCAGGGAAAGCAGCCTGTGATCTGACTTTTAGGTGTGTCTTGCTTTTAGGTTGATCTGACCACTCCATTGTTGTTCTTTGATTAGTGTGGGTCACTCTGTTGGGCAGGGTGGGCTGCAGAAAGTGTCCCAGGTCTGCTCTTTGCTCACAGTGCATTTTCTGCAGGCAGTGAGCCAGATGAAAGCCACATACAGGTGTCTTGTCTGCACCATGTTGGTTTTATAGGTAGTAAAATCAAGCAATTCCAGGAGTGCCAGAACTGAAGAAGCTAGTTTCCTAAAGATTTGTCTCTTTCTTTATTAATAAACTGTGATTTAAAATGTTTTCTGTATTTAGGATGTGGTTAGGATCAGCCCTTCCAATGGCTTCCTGTGGTACTACCATTGTACAGTCAAATGTCCTGCCTAACTGGCTAAGTTTCCTCATGACTATTGAGAACCTGAAATATTTTTCAGAGCTCTGTTCCTCTGTTTCATTTGCAGGGAACTGTGGGTTTAAGAGGTGCTTGACAGAAAACATGTAATATGAGCCATGTTTCTCTTGGAAGCCAGACAAACAGAAATACTACCAAATAAATAGAAATAAAACAAATAAGGCAAATAATCCTTCATCTTGCCCCAAAGTAGTAATAATGTAGTTGAAAAAGTCACATGAATATCAAAAATAGATAACGGTTAATCTTTCTAAAGTTTGGAGTGTAAATACAGGTTAGTTCAACGCTCATGGTTGTGCACAGGAGCAGTGGGGTACGAGTGTGACATCCTATTTTTCTTACATTATTTAGTAACTGACACACACGCTGTGTTCTTGCTGGTTGTTAACAGCATGTGAATTATGAGGCCAAAGGGGTCTTCCTCCTGACAATGGCTAATGTTTGCAGAAATGCAAAGGTCACGATCATGACTACTTTTTTTTAATACCAACTGGATACCAGTGACAATTACTGAACTAGACAGTTCTTAAAGGGTCAGTTTATTGACTTATCTTCCCTGCTTTGTGGGGGATGATGGACTCAAAGCAACTGCCTGGCTTCTGGGCTGTTCTGATTTAAGTGAGTTTAGCCTTGGATAGTTTTCCTTCATATTCCCATGAAAAACTAGAGCAACTGGTTCACTATATTTGTTTTTCTGCTACTTGATTAGCAATATTATTTTCATCTTTAAAAGAGAAGAGAAAAGAAAATAAACTCCTTAAAATATTATGTCCTTTTGAGATAACTTTCTTTTGCTTCTAACTTCTAGTTTAAAGTTTAATGGAGAAAAAAAATTGGTAGTTTTGTACTTACAGGTTGTAAGTGCCCAGGTGACTGTAGTGTACTTTTGAAAAATAAGTTTTTTAAACAAATTTGAATATTGACATCTTCGAGCTAAGCCCAGGATGTTCAAATAAAGCTCTTTTCTTACCTGTGGCTGAAAATACGTGAATGTATATTTTTGGGTTTTTAACAGACAAAATGTGTTTGGAGGGAATTGCAGCTATAGGACAAATGGCCATGGGTTGTATCTTCTCTTTCCCAGCTCAGGTGTTCAAAACTGAGTGTTCATGAGCTCAAAATTGATTCTGAATTAATTCCTCTGTAGTACAGTGACCTTACATCTGTGGGATGCTTGAAGTCTGTACTGCAGTGTGTTTAGTTATCCCTTACAGTGATTAAAAATTTAAAGTGGAGATATGAAGGCTATTATTTGTTTCTTTGGAAACTATATGTTCAAATTACTGCACTGAGTGATTTCTGGAGTAGTAAAATACTAGACTAGTATTTTGAGAGAGGGCAGGTCACACATCAGGAAGTTGAGTCACAGTTGGAGTGGACACAGCACTAGGAAGTATCTTTCTTAATAGCCAAAGAAGACAAGAGGTATTAGATGACCTAATCTTTTTCCTGTGAAATTTTTGCACTTGTGGCTTTATTTTCTTGACTGCCAGGACTAAATGTGGAGGTCAACTTTTTTTCTTTTTTTTTTCTCCTCTTAACACACAAAACTTTTGTCAGTATACAGCTGGTTAGTTCGAACCTTGCCTGAATTTGTGGCCTTCTGATGAAGGTATGGTAGGAGTATGGTAGATGTGAAACTAGAGCTTAACTTTATCAGTTTACAAAACTGTTTAATTACTAAAGAGAGGAGTTAGGCTTTATGATGAGAATCTTTGTTTCAAAAGAGGCTGGAAATTATGCAATCAACGACTTTATGTTTGGTAATAGCAAATGCACATGAATTTTCTCTGAAGTTAAAGGAGTTGGTCTAAAGCCAGATGTATCAATGTGACAGTTGAGTGTAAGCTTAAAAGTTCTTGTTTGCTTCCCCTTGGGAGCTGGGGGGTAGTGGTGGCAAAATGAAGGTTAAAAGTCTTGCCAAGGTTGAAAGTGAAGGAAGTGAAGGAAGACTCACTTTTAGAAACAAATGACAGGAAACAGCAAATACTTTTGGACAAGTTATATTATTTTATTGTTTTAAGTAACTATAGGTGAAACTTATAATCTGCTGAGATTTGCAAGTGGTTTCTGTGGCACAATTTAGTATCCCAGTGCTTTACCAAACTTCAGTCATTTGTGGGAAACTTGGGCTTATTGAACAGCTGTTGGAGACTACTCTGTCCCCTTAGTTCAGCTGTTGGCAGTTTTTGGCATCAGGCACACAGCTGGAGCGATTGCTTTTTTTGCAGAAGCAAAAATACTGTGAAAACATTGCTCTTGCTTGCTTTGCTTTTCTTTAAAAAATCCTTGCTGTCTAATTACTTTGTACTTGTCAGGAGTAGATTTAATCTTGAGTTTACATCTTTGCTGTCCCTTCAGAAATTAGCCAAAGCTATTCAAGTTAAGAGCCAAAACTTCTAGTTTATTCATGCTCAGAAACTTGCTAGTGCTGCACTGCTGAAATTCCACCTCCTGTATGGTTCTGTTACAGCCTGCAGCTGTACGAGACCTTTAGCTGTACGCCCTGATCCTTACAACCCCTCTGAAGATCAGGCACTTAAAGTGAGGAGGTTTTTAAGGGAGGCTGTTGTGTGTGTGTGTGTGTGACTGTATGACCTTACTGGTTGGATTTAGGCAATGTGCAGATGGAAGATGGTGAGGAAATGGAAATAATCATGGGGTCAGTAAACAAGAGGCTGAGAAAGACAGGGAATCTTAGAGTGAAGGATGTAGAAGAAATTGAGAAGGAGATTGGACTGGCCATAATAGAATTTGAGGGCTTGGAAACTAAAGGGAAAAGCACATGTTAAAGAAATCAAGATTGGCTTGATGGGAAGGAAATGTTTGAGAATCAGAAAGGGAAGTGAAGGGATGCTGAAGATGAAGCTGTGCAGCAATGCTGAGAATATGTTGACAAGGCACCTGAGAACTGTTGAGATTGGGGGGGGGGAAGTGTACTGAAAAAATCATATAGAAATAGGCAATATTGTTTGTAATGAGTCTTTGGATGATGGGAGAGAGTTGCTGAACTGGGATAAAACTTTTGGAGTGGGATGAAAACCCTATGGAATTACAAGAACTGGCACAGTGTGGCCTAGTAAACAAGATTTCAGATTAGGGAAAGGGACTGGTCTGGACTTTGACAAACCAGCTGGGAGAGGAAACAGTAGGGTTATATCAGAATAACATGTTTCCACAGAAATTTATCCATTGTAATCTCTAAAAAAGCATCAATTTTTTTTTTTTTTGTCACTTTCCTGCTGTGTTTTGGGCTGATTCTGGCTGGACACCAGATACCCACCATAATCACTCTATGACTCCCTCTTGAGCTGGATGTGGGAGAGAGAATATGGCAAAAGGCTTGTGGGTGGAGATAAGGACAAGAAGAGATCACTCACCCATTACCATCGGGGCAAAATAGACTCGACTTGGGGAAATTAGTTTCAATTTATTACCAATATGGTCAGGGTAGGGTAACAAGAAATAAACCCAACTCTTTAAACACCTTTCTCCTGGTCCTCCCTTTTTCTTGGGCTCAACATTATGGTTCCCTTCCCATTCAGAATATTATGTGATATTTCTATCCCTGCTCTCCCCCAGCAGCATTATCAGTTCATCACATGTTGTCTCTGCCATTCCTTCCTGATTGGTGGGAGGACTTCTCACACTCTTCCCCTTCTTCACCAGAAAGTCCCCTTTTCACAGGATGCAGTCCTTCAGGAACAGACTTCTCCAGCATGTGTCCCTTATGGGGTCACAGGTCCTCCAGAAAATTTGCTCCAGCCTTGGCTTCTCTCTCCATGGGCCCACAGGTCCTGCCCTGAGCCTGCTCCAGTGTGGGTTTCCCAAGGGGTCACAACCTGCTTTGACCAAGGTTTTGGGTCCTCCATGGGCTCCAGGTGGATCTCTGCTCCACCATGGACCTCCACTGGCTCCTGGGCACATCCTGCCTCACCATGGTCTGCACCACGGGCTGCAGGGGGATCTCAGTTCCTGAGCCTGGAGCACCTCCTCCCCTTCTTCTGTGACCTTCATGTCTGCGGAGTTTTTTCCACACATTCTCACCCTTCTTTCCAACTGCAGTTACAGCTGCAGATCAACTTTTCCCCCTTCTTAGCTCTGTTATGCTGGAGGCACTACCATGGTTGCTGATGGGCTTGGCCTTCTTCTGCAGCATGTCCATCTTGGACTCCACTGGCACTGGCTCTGTTGGACACAGGAACCTTCTAGCAGCTTCTCACGGAAGTCATCCTTGTACCCTTCCATCACCATAACTAAATACATACTGTCAGTAAACATCATAAATCTTTTC
The DNA here is from genome assembly GCA_013400175.1 of Phainopepla nitens. NCBI lineage: Eukaryota > Metazoa > Chordata > Aves > Passeriformes > Bombycillidae > Phainopepla > Phainopepla nitens. The sequence goes on along the minus strand of VXBQ01015082.1, from coordinate 176,825 downwards.
ACTGACGAGGGTCTTGCCTTATCACTGGTGTTCCATGTGAAGCACCTGACTCAAGGAGAGGAACTCCAAAGAGCTTTGCTGCTCCCATTTGCCAAGCAGACATGGGAGGAGTGAGCACCATGGTGTTCTCATCAGTCGGTGGGAATACTGGCAGTGCTGCTTGACTTCTGCTTGTCTTTATGGAAACAGACCATCAGCTAATGGTTGCCCACCTCCTCCCCTGTTTGGGGATTAATTATCCCCACAGATACTCACAGCAGTCTGATCACACTCTGCTGGAGCCAGGACATTGGTGGGTTTGGCTTAGTTGTTGGGTCAGGCTGTGGCTGGAATAGAAAGGAGGTCATAGTCAGGGTCAGGAAAACCCAAGGTCAGAGACCAAAGAAGTACAAAGACATTATTTTTGAGGGCAAGGCAGGGGCATGGATGCCCGGCTGTGATGTGGAACGTGGGAGGTGCCGGTGTGCCAGAGTAAGCATCAAAGCCCAGAGTCTGGGCTGGGGCAGAGGCTGGACTCCAACGCTGCACCAGAACACAGGAATGCTGAAAAAGGAGGCTGTGAAGCAGGATTGTTGGGAATGAGCCCCAAAGTATCTGAAAGTAGGATCAGGGATTAAATGTAGAAATTGCAGCATAATACATAGTTTCAGGAAAATTGGCAAGCTCACAGAAAACCTTCTGTAAAGATGTACCTACCACTTTCTGATGGTATGGCTGAATTTGGGGCAGCTGTCAGCTGGGGCAGCACAATGGGGGACTCCTTTCGTAAGAAAGGTTGAATCAAAACACAGTTGTGTAAGTGAAGATAATAGCAGTTTTTCCTAACTTTCACTTTGGCAGATGCCTAGGCTTCACTCTGTAAGGAGCCTGTGCCACAGATGTGTTTGTAATGTGTGGTGGTTTCCTTGTTTTGTCCTGGGTATAGCAGGTACACTGGCAGAGACAGAATAAAAATAGTTTTAGGGTGAAATCACATTCTGAGCTCTGGTTTTACAAAGGTTGATGAAGAAGGTCCTGAGAGCACCATTAGGAGAGTAAAATCAGTTCTCTGGGAAACAGCTAAAGTTGCAAATTATTACAATTATACACTTGACTGTTTCAGAAAATTAGAATTATTAACTTTTCATTGAGGAAAATAAGGAGGTGTGTGTGAAAGCTGGTCTGAAATGTTGGAAGAAGAAAAAGTAATTAGTGAGGTTTCATGTAGGTGAAACCAATCTCACTTACAAAGGCTAACTAACCCCTCATTTTCCTTACTGTAATAAACATTAATTTATTCCTGGCTTCTAGCAACATAAAGTAGCTTAACAATTAGTGTGGAATGGGCTCATCTGTGGGTGGCATGTGAGGTAATACTAGTTATTCCAGAGGGGAAAACTCATACCTAGCTAACTGGGCTGTCATATTTTTACCACCACTAGCACACTCAGTGGGCTTGAGTCCTGCACCTGTGGCTCCGGTGTAGCCAGGATGGAGTGAGTGTGGGGTTTGACTCTGGATTTCCATGGGATTTTGGCTCAGACAAATCAAGTGGCTTGCACTGCCTTCTGTAAGGTGGAAACTCAGGTAGAATTAAGCTTAAAAACTCGTATAAATAAATACTGATTTGCAGTTTCTGAGATGTGAAGTATTCTGTTGAAATATTCAATGTTAATTCAGTGCTCTGCGTGTGGAAGGGGAGAAAGTGGAGACGAAAGTGACTTGATGTTCCTTCAGACTGTCTTAGTGTATAACACAGGTCAGATGATTTTCCTAGTGGTTTTCACGCTAAATCTTGGGACACAGGAGATGCATAATCATTTTCATTTGATTTAATTTGGTTTTCCATCCCTTATATTTAATAATTGTCATTGGCTGTTTGTTTGCCTGGGTTTTTTTAACTTTTGAGGCACACACAAGGTGCTTTCCTACAATTTGTTTCACAAGACTAGATGATGTTTTGGTGTGTGGACTGAAATTTTGTGGGTTTAGGGTGAGATTCCCTTAAAAATATAATTTCTTGCTGGTATATCATATTGAATCTGAAAAGCACTTCTATGTTAAATACAGTTAAATTAATTGAAAGAATATTTGAAAATAAAGCTATTTCTTATTTACTTTTCTCCTTCTCCCAACACTACTCCCTGAACTCTAGGAAAAGCCTATTCATTTGTAAAGCTTCGTTCTTCTTTCAGGACTAGTATTTTGGGAGGGCAGTCATATTGTCACTTGTAAAGGGGCACATCATAACCTACAATTTTATTTCTTTTTTCTCCCTAGTGTGTTCATCTTGCCTGGTTTTGGTGCAGAGAATATAGAGTGTTGCACAGGATGGGATGAAGAAGGGAAACAGGGACAGAGAAAAATACAGTGCTCAAATTTAATAAAATTTGTTTTTCTATTTTAAAGCCTGAATTGATATTTCATGCTTTTTATAGCACTGGCTTTAGATGAACATTCAAAATAGCGAATCCATTTTCTAGATTGTAGAGAAATGCTGTTTATTAGGCAGCAGTCACAGGCAACAATAGCAATTTTTTTTGAGCCTACACACAGTATAATAAGATTCTAATGACAGTAAATTTTACTAAAATATTTAGTATTACTTAGAACTGCCAATCCACAAATTTCCCAAGTACTAGATGTGCAGTTGGTGCAGCCATTATTTGCTGTGTCTGCCCCTGCCCCCTCCCCTTTGATTTACTAATAACTCTGATTCTCTTGAAAATTTTCTTCCTTCCCCACCCAACAACTGCTTTATAGCTGACAAAAATAAGCCATTTCCTAGCCTTATCCTCTACCTACAGAGGTCATAAAAATTGCTAATGGAAACACTGTTTCCTTCTGTTGTGTGATTCTAATAGGAAACGGATCACTGCAATTTACGGGGTACTTACCCTTTTTGGTACATGATGAATGGCTCACTTCAAATGATCTTTCCTCATTGATTTCCAAGTATTTATCACCAGAAAAGACAGAGCAGGAAGAGCAGCATTTAAACATGAAGTTGATTTTGAAGATGTCGTCTTTTCACTACGGTGTGAATTCATGGCAGTGTAGCATTTGCTGTAGTAGGGGAGCAAAAGATGTGAAGTCAGTTCTTTACATTGCTCTTAAGATTAGGTCTCTAAACCCACTTTTTGTTATGCTGTATTAGCTGTCTTGCCTGTTCTTTGGTAGGGAGAGTGAGAGGCTTACTCCGTGTAAAGGTTTTGCTCACGCTCTGCCTGTTTGTTGCCATGTTCTTGACACAAGAACATATGGTATTTGTATGTCAGTAGTCTTTGTTGTCAAACTTTTTGGGATATTTTCACTTAACTTGCAGGAAAATCTATATGCAAATAAGTTCTATGTAATATTTAGCAGGTGACTGAAGTAGTTGTATTGGTGTGGTATTGTTTTATTTTGCTGCATGAAGTATTAGAAGAGACCCTGTCAATCTTTTCAGTTTCTGTCTGGCTGGACTGGAGTGAATCAAAATAAAAAACCATCTCTTTAATGTCTGCAGTGTTCGTAAAATCTGGTTTGTGTGTTGCTACATGAATCACTGGGCAAAGCCACATGTAAGCATGGTAGGTCATGGGCAGATACAATCCTATAAAGTATATTTGTTTTTAAATTGCCAAGAGTAGAAAATTGATACATCCCTGTGCCAAGTAGGATAACTTGCTTCAATTGAGAAGCATATTGCACTTTTGCTGTTTGTAAGACTGGCTTGAATGTCATTGACTTGACAGTGTTTGAATACTGCACGTGGTTATAGCTATGCAGTAACTAAAATTTTCATCTTTTTAAATGGTAGTGGTAAAACTTGTTTGCAGTTTTCATTTCCAGAGAGTCCAATATTAGATAATACGCTCACAAAGATGAGGCTATGTTGGTAAGAAAAAATCGCGGAGTTTCACAAGTCGCTTTGATAGCTACTACTGCAATTAGGTTTACTATTAAATGGATATAAACCAATTTTTCATTAAAGAATTATATGAAACCATTGATGTAAAATGCACCTATTCCAGAGAACTTGTAATAATTTTAACTTCCACTATGTAAGAGCACATCTGTAGACCATTCTCTTACATTATTTATCTGCTTCTTGAGATTATAACTTTGCTCTTTTCTTTCTTATTGTCATGTGATTTACAAATTTTTAGTTTTAAATCATGATGCAAACCATGGAAGTGAAGAGTAAAATCTGCAGATGAAGTCTGTGCAGTTTCCATTTTTTTCTCTTTTTCTGAAAGCTATGTTGAATAAATCTCTAAACCAGCTACCAGGCTGCACACAGATGACTGACAAAAAAACACTTTGCATTGTCTGCTTCCATTGCTAAGATTTATAGAATTGGTCTTCAGATGTCTCTAGTGTAAACATACTGGATGTCAAAAAAAAACCAGGTGAAGACTGTCATACCTCTCTGATCATATTTGCTCTAAAATGGGCTTAGTATAATGCACAATTCCTTTCTAAATGAAAAAGCACTTTTCTGTAAAACCATCCTTTTCAACTGTCCTTTCCAAAATCAGTATTATCAAGTGTTCTGTTCTTAACTTCTCCTGCTTTCTCTTGCCACACTGCAGTTACTTGCAAAAGAAGAACTCTGATACTTGTGTGGGATATCCCACATAAAATAACAACAAAAAGCTAGTTACCAGCCTTGCAGAACTCTAGTTTCTATGTTAATTCATGTTCTGGGCTAAAAGTTGTCCTATAAAGGATTGCCTCAATTCCCACAGTGTTCCAAGTGGAGCCACCCCAGCCAGTGATTAATCTGTTTCTTTTGGAAATAGATGTTAATTGGTTGGACACTGAGTAATGGGTGATGGTGAAAAATAGGTGTAGCTTTAAATCTGTGCAATATTGGATAAAAGATAATTGAAACAGTATCTTCAAAATGCAAAAATATTATCTGACTTGATAGAAGGCAAAGAATAGATATTCTTTACCTTGGGTATGTGTAAGGATATGGGTGGAGAAAGGGAAGGAAGAAATATAGTTGGCTTTCTCTGTTGTACTTCATTTCAATGAAAAACACGCATAATTAATTTCAATATATCTGCTTTTCTTTGTGACTTAGGATTTGGTGGACATGCTTGAGTGGCAGAGAACAAAATGTACTTTTTGAAGATAAGAAATGTTCTAAATGATGAGAACAGCATGCACTGAACAAGCACAAATCATTCATATACCTCTCTAAATTGCACATGTTGAATTCAAGTGACTCAAAATTAGGTTGAAGTATCAATCTAAAAATACATAGAACCTCTTTTTTCTAAATCCTGCTTTTAGAATTTATGTTCTTATTGTACATCAAAGAGCTGTTGATGGCAAGTCTCTAAGTGACTGGGCCAAATCTGAGTTGAATAATATTTTGGAATGAACTGTTCCTAGTCTTTCCTCCTCTAAACCAGCCTTGTCTCTGAAAATGATAAACATCTATATTTGCAGTCTTGCCATTTGCTCTTGGTGGTGGCATGGCTTGCATTGAAAATCTCATGTCTGCAGATCCTGACAGTTTGCTGCAGCTAAATGAGCATCTGAATCTTGACAGTCACAGAGCTGCAATGGGCAGGTTGGTAAGGCTGGGACAATGCTGGTTTTGAATAGTGCTGGTGAGTGGTGCTGGAAGATCTGTCAGTCAGGGGATTTCAAAACAAGGGCAATTGCAATAAAACGTTGGCAGAATTTTAATAAAGTTACAATTGTTTAAAGAGTGTTCAAACTTACTTAACTTGTATTTTTACCTTGTTTTCTGCCTTACAGTGTTAATATGTAAATGTAAGAGCTGATTACAAAAGAGATTATGTAGGTTCATGAAGTATTTTAGCAGTGCTACCAAATTCTTTCATTGCCTTTGCAGTAACCCTTGGCAGAGCTTCATAGAAATACAAACCTCACTGAAAAATATTGACCTGAATTATTAAAACCATGTATGGCTAAGAGTTTTCCTATGAAAACTTTGGATATGATTTAGATTTTCTTTAGTAAAATAATTTATACTAATCATCTTAAATTATAAATCAATAGTTTATAGAGAACTTTGAAAACCATTTGTATTGCTGTTTGTCTTTTAGAGCATAGGTGAGAGAGACTCTTTTAATTGAGAGGAATCATGTTTTCATTGGTAATTCTAGTGGGAGGTTGTTTTTTGAGGTTTTTTGTGGAAAAAGAAATGAAATGGGTGACTTAACAAAGCCGTGTTGTATATAAAAACAATTATACTTTATTACTGGTTATGGTTTAAAGTCTTATTTTACTGTTGTCTAAAAAGCATTATGTTTTTTTATTGAAGCTGAATGTTTGAACAGAGGATTCTGTTGTAAATGAGAATTGCTTACTACTTCGAGTTTCAAAAGGGCAGATTTTATTTAATCTCTGCTACCTGTGTACTACAGAAGAGCACTCCACTGGGAGCTTCCTTCTTCAGGTGCCAGGTTCTGCATTGCCAGAAGGTACAGCTGTGGCTGTAAGAAAAAAGTCAGAGGAACTGTTTTAAAATTACAGTTTGTTCCTCGCTACTTAGTGTTGTTAAATAAATACAGACTAAGCCTGTACTGGGCTTTTAGCTGTTTATTCTATGCCTTATGTTTCTGTGCTGTTTTCTTCTCTATCTGAAACAAGTGTTAGGTTGTTTAGTAGCTTGAAGTTTCCCAACTTTCATTTTATGGAAAGTCAAAACTCCTGGCATATTAATGAGTTGGCAAAGAAAAAAGTTGCACAACCTGTCATGAAACTTCATCACTGTCAGTTGCCTCTAGTACAGAAATACATTCTGTTTCCAAAAATTCAAACGAACAAGTATTTGCATGTTTAGGGCTCAGGGACCTGACTTTTATTTTTATGCATTGGAAGTTAAGCTCAGTAAAGTTCTCTGCTTGTATGGAGCTGATAGCAGCTTCTTATCCATCAGTATAGACATGGAAATGTTCTTTGCTCTGTGAAGGGAAATGACAGTATCCTAGAACAGCTGGCTGGTGAAACCCCCATCAGAAGGCCAGCATGGAGAAGATGTCAGTCAGAATAATCTTTTTCAATACTCTGAGGTGTCATTCAGCTTCAAGATGGAGCTTCACTGCTGGAGTTAGCTTTCCCTTCAATGCTTCTTCAGAGACTGACATTACACCTATAGCTCCTGGTATTAATAGGAGTGCACCTCCCTCTGTCTGCAATTCAGACATCAGGATGGGAAGAAGCATTTGATCTGGTTAAAGCTTGTCATGGTGCTGTAAATTATGACTTAGAACCTTAAATGAACCAGAAAATACTAGTGGAGGTTATTAGTAAAGCAGCAAGCAAAGTCTTTATCCATAGCATTTTCCTCGCTAGAATGAATTCATTGCCCAGGTGCCCTTTGGCCTCATCTTTCTGAAGGAATTCTATGTTTCTAGTGAAGAGAACCTCTGCTAACTAGTACCTAAGTGCCCAAGAGGTATTTAGCATGGGGAGGAAAAGGTTTTGTACTCACTGATCTGACTATTACTTCCAACACAAAAGCATCCACAAAAGCATCTGCTCCATGAATTTGCTTTAAATGAATGTGCATATGCTAACAATCTTCTACTTAATATAAACAGAGGGATAGCACCAGTAACAAATGCACTGCCTTCTTTTAAAGTAGCAATTTACTATGAGGAATTTATAGTTTGTAAATGTCCTGATCTATTCTATCACCATACAGAAAACCTGCAAACATGGTATTTCTTCATATGTTTTTTCAGTGCAGTGCAAAGGTACCCAAACATGGCTGTTTAGAGAAAGACTGAAGAGACTCTTGGATAGAGACTGGCCCCAGGACAGCAAGGAGCTCCAAGTGAGCTATCCAGTCCACTGCTCAGAACATGATGCCCTCAACGTTGCCTGCAGCTGTTGGTGGGCTTTTTCTGCTTCTTGAGCCGTCTCCTCCCTCCAGATATCTTTGCTCTGCATGTTCTGGGAAGATAGAGCCTAGCCAGGGCTGTACATCAGCTCTGTGCTTTGTTAACAAAAGAAACAGACTCAAAGGCGTGCCTTATCTTCACAGGAGCTACTGCAGGTCCCAGTGCTCTCTCATTCCACCACTGGGGGAGAGCTACTCCTTTGCTTTTGGGCGTGTATTCATCTGCAAAATTCATCAGTCAGATACTGATATTGTTGTGTTTGTTGTTAAACTTCACCTCTGACTGACAACCATTTAGCTTGCTTTTGGGTTTTGCAAATAGGAAAGGGAATACAGACCTGTTAGATGTACAATGCTAGTGATTCTTGCGTAGTTGGAGTCTCACTGAGTCGGAGTCTCACCTTTGCAGTTCTCTGGTGATCTTCAAGGCCCTTGTCCGGTTCCTGTGATCCACTAATACTCTATACTGTGGCAGTAAACACTTGATAAATTTTTTGCCACTGACTTGACAACAGAGAGAGGAAGTGTTCAGCTGAGGAGTAGAGAGCTTTTATGGACAGAAAGCTCTGTGATCTCCTCCACTCTGGGGAATTCACCTTTGCCTGGCCTGGGCATTTTTAAAGCTGCGACTTACCGTTTATTGATCTATGGTTTTTTTCCCTCTCTAGTTTGATTCAGCATTCCGAGTTTTAAGAAAATAGGTGGGACTGCAATCCAGAAAAAAGCATTATTATTTCTGAGGCAAAAAAAGATGGCTTGAGTATGAAGGAAGATAGCTCTTTTGGTAGCTCATACTAAGGGAATGGGGAAAAAAGGAGACAGTCTAGTTTGTATTTTCACATCCCTTATATGACAACTTGCATTAGTAGCATTAGCTATTTGGATTAAAGAATAACCTCAAATTTTGCTGTCTGAAGTTCCAATATTCCTTTTGTTTTCCAGAGCCTTGTGTTCCACAGCCCTTTGTTCATATTTACCTTTCCTCTGGACTCACATTGCCTAGCATTGCTGCTCTGTGTCTCATCAATTCCAGCCTATTCCCTTCCAGTGTAGAAAGTCTCCTTTCTTCTTTAGCAACATGCAGCAGAGACCACCTTGCTTTTTCCTCCTGTGTCCCTTTTGCCTCCCAATTGGCATCTTCCCTGCTTTCAACCACAGGTCTTTGGATTTGGATGGTCTCTTCATCCATGCCACTATTCCCCATCTCTGCTTCATCTATCCTGTTGGCAAAACGACCTAGAGGTCTGTTGATTCCAGAACCCAGATGGGGAAACTACGTAAGGAGAAGTAGGAGACTGCAGATGGCTGTTCTTATTGTTGCCTCAACATCTGCAAGCATAAAATGCCAGTTAAGAGACAGGGAGATCTTCCTCTGGGTTGTGGCTTGCAGTATTGAGAGAAAGAACATGTAATTTTTTACACTTGCTCTGACGTAATATTTAACTGCTCCTGCCTGGTTGGTGTCCCTTGAAATTTCATGTAGTTCATGGCAAGAACATCATGTTCACTTTCTGAATGGCTAATTTTACTCACAGAGATAAACAGTGGTAGTTGTTCTGGTGTAAATGAATGAAAGAAGATTGCTTGGGGAACTGGTCTGGGCTAGATAGCACAGGCAGTTATTTTTATGGAACGGTAAGTCCTGAACACAGCAGTCAAGGTCAGAGTGGCGTAGCTAAACCCAGGAGTTACCAAGTTCCTCTGACCCAGATGAAGGTCTTTTTCCTGGCAACTTCGGTAAGAAAACACTGGCTCTTGTATACCTCTGCCTTGGCTGTTACATTGGTGAGACACAGATTGTGGTCTGATTTATATTTGAAATAGATCACCAAGAACTGAGTTGGACTTTCCCTGGCTGGCAACAGTTCACAGAGTGCCATGCCCTGGTCCTCTCTGACCTGGACTGGTTTCCTCTGTGACCAGAAATTGTCAAAGAATTAAGAGTTTTTAAAAGGTATGATTAACACAATGTCCACCCTTTTTGTAAGTATAGAAAATAATAAGTTGAACATATAATTATGCCCAAATATTTTGCTTATCTTCTTGGGAAGGTGAGGGAGATGTGTGGAGAGAAACTGCAAAATAGATATAAATATATACATAATGTGTATATAAGAAAAATATGTATTTCTACATGAAAACCCAGTGATTTATATATTAAGTATCTGTTTGTGAGAAGCATGCAGAATCTTCTTTACATCAGGATGCCTGTACTTTGGTTACACCAAATCAGTTTCTTCAAAGATATGTTACTAGTGTGGGGTTTGGTGTATTTTGTAGTATATGGTGTTCCCCTTTTAGGAGCCATTGTATAATGTGTTCCCCTCAAAAACTGAAATTCTTCACAATCTCAACAGTAAAATATGTTAGAACTTGGGATAAGAGGAGGAAATTTCATCTGCATTATAAGAAAAAATGATTTTGATTAATTAGGAGTACTTAGCAGGTCCAGGGACAGAAAGAAAGTGTATGATCTTGCTCACAAGGGATAGTGAGAAGAAACCATAATTCAATTCAGAAAGCATAATCTGTGCAAAGCTTTTTTTCTTTATAATTCCTCCTCTTTCAGTGCACAGTAATGCTGACTGTCTCTACAATTTGTCTGGATTTTAAATCAGATCAGCGTAATTAGCTAACTTTACTTATTAGCTTGAGCTGACTCTAGTGGCACAATGGTTGAATTGGTTGCCATTATATTTGTTTAACTGCTGTAAAGTAAGATTCTAACAATAGGTTCCTACACTTAAATAGCACTGTCGAGCACTGGTGCCCTATCAATCAGTCAGGCCTCTCCCTCCTGCTGTCTGCTCTGATAGACAGTACTGCTGATGTGGGGACTCTGGAATAAGAGTTCAGGAAGAAGGGATGATGGATAAAGACCATCTCCTGTCTTGGGAGGAAATCAGAAAAATCCTTTCTTTGACTATCAACAAGCTGCTTTGTCAAGGTGTCAGAAGATTAATTATGCTCATGTAAGAGGCAAGAGTGGCTGTTTTCCGTGCCGGTTTTGGTGTAATGGGGTGGCATTCTTCTGAACTATGGCAGAGAATTGCAAAGAAAGAGGCTTAAGAGATTTCAGCCCCCTAACATCACTGTCCTGTAAGCGTTTGTAAAGCTCTTAGGCACACATCCACAGCACTGTGAAGTTCTGCCAGTAATTGATTAATCAAAGTGTTTGTTTCGTGTACTGTATGGACTTGATCTGGTGAAACCGATTTGGTGTCAACCACTGTTAAAACCTCTCAGCATTATGGCTAGTTGGGGTTCTTTATATAGAACAAGCTTTCAACAAAAAGATGCAGAAAACTTTTCCACAGCATATCAGTAAACATGAAAACATACAACCACTCACAAGTTCTTGGAGTTTATAAATTGATAAAAGGGATAATCTCCAGTAAGTGTTTGGAGTATTTCCTCTTGGAGCTGAGCAAATCTGCTTTGTGTTTTCTTTTATCCATCATCCTTTTGTATGTTTTTGAATAAATTACATGTAAAGTATAATAAAAAATTAATGATAGTACCTTTTTAATTACTCATTTTGGGAATAAAATATCTAGCTTTAATTTTGAGAAGATTAGATTTTGGTAAAAAAGAAAAAGTGGGTGTTTTTCTTAGAATAGTTGAAAATCATAGGCTGAACAAATTCACTACTTGAAATATGAGGTCATTTTTACTAAGCCACTTGATATATTAAAAGAGTATCTCCAAAAGCTCTTTAAATTTTGAACAAACTATGTCAGTAAAGAGACTCCTTCCATCTGGCCTAATCTGTCTCACTAATCTCATGCTCAGATGAAGAAGAGCATTTTTGTAATCTGCTAATTTGATTCCGTTTTGGTTTTTTTTCTTGAATGGGTCAAGTCTTAAGTTAATAAAAGGGAGAGTTAAAGAGCCACATCACTTTATTAGTCTTGGTTTAAGATGTTTGGAACTCTAGTAGGCTGTAGTTGAGACTGTAACAAAACTAAACGTTTTAATCATGGCTGTGGCTGACCTTGAAATGCTGCTGATAACAGCTAATGCTGTTAAATTGCATGCCAAATTAACCCTCATTTCCAAATGCTTTGTGTGTGTGTTTCCTGTAGGATAGGCTTTGATCCTGCCAAGCAACACTTCTTTTACAATCAGTTATTTTTTTAATGAAGGAAAATCAATGAACAAGTTTCAGTAGCTGATTTCAGCAGTAGTGAAATGAAATGTTTTGTTTTACGTCCTTCTGCCACTGTGCTTGGTCTACTGTATCAGATTCCTGACATGATACAGTGTTTTTGTGTAGAGGTAATGGTGATTTTAATCTTAAAACTTTATTTTTACATGTGTAAACCTTATCAGGGAGTACAAGTTCATGTGAGAAAGGCACAAGAAACTGTCTAATAGACTGGGCAAAATACTTTCTGAAGCAGTCCCTTTTTTTAAGTCTTACTAAGGCTTAGCATCAGTAAAGTGGGGGTTTAATCTGAATCAAGAGAAAAAATGTTAATTGCCTCAAGTGGTTTTTTCTTGAAGCATCTGGGTTCACATTATTTTGGCAGTTGTCCATTTTGGAGTGTTTGATTTTAATTCAGAAATTACACTGCAGGAACATCTACCTGAGCAATCCATGGGTTTTTCATTTGCATCTTTTGAGAAATAAGGGCTTGGTATGAGATTTAATGGAATTTAATCATGTGCCTTTTGGACCAGCAAGCCTGTGTAGGTCTGGTGATATAAACTCCTACTAAAATCAGACTACAGGCATGAGCAGAAACTGCTCACGTATAGATACTGGCTTTCTGTTTGTTCTTGTCTGCTGAGGATCTTGAGTGTTCTCATTTTAAAATGGAAGTGGCTCTTTTTAACCTCTGACAAATGAACTGCTATCTGCATAAATTCATTTGAGGGGCGACATTATCTTCCTGTGTGAACTTTGGCAGGAAGTGCTTTCAGGCCATAAGTGAATCACTGGTCTGCCTGGGCTGGAGCTGATATCTTGGCCTCTCTCCCTGGCATCTCCTCCAGGATGTTTAGCTCCTGGTCCTCTGTCAAGTGTCTTTTCTCTGTGACTATGCATGGGCCACCCATATCATGGCTGTGTCCTGTGAAAGGTCTCTGACCTAGCAGTATTACCTTTTCATTTGGAGAGGGAAATACCACAGTCCAAGCTTCCACCTTCACCACATCATGACCATGTTCATTGCACTGGGCAGATGTCTCCTTATGCCTGGTCTGTGTGGCCATTGTTTTTTGAATGTCACCTTGATTGTGTTACCTTTCTTTTTGCACTTCTCTGCCAGCTTTTTTTTTTTTTGTATGTCTTTAATGTTAGACCTAAAGTCTTTATCTTTTCTTTCAAGGCCCTCAAAAAAAACCTCCAAACCTCGAGGGTTTGAGGGTTTTTTCTCTCCGTTATCTGCCAGATGTGCCCCTTTGTTATTGAGATGTCCACCCCAGTGCCTAATGAGGCAGCTGACCTTGATCCAGGGACAGCTGACTTTGATCCAGGGCCAGCCTAGCGCTGGTGAGCCTTGTTGAGTCCCCGCTCTCTGGCACCATCTCACTTGTGTGGTGCTTTTGCATATGCTGAGACATTTTGGCTGCAGGAATGGAAGTGTGGCTGCATGGAGCCTGCCCAGACAGCTCTTGAGCCAGGGCAGAAGAGCCTTCTCCAAGCCAGAGGTGGCCAGTTGATGTGCCAGCACCAGCCCTGCTCTGGGAAGTGGTTTTTATTCATCCTGGTTCTGACCTGATCTTGTTGCTGTCAGGAGACAGCTGCTTAAACATCTCTGCTCTGTGGTCCCACTCTCTGGAACTGGATTTTCCTGTTATCCAGTGTGTTCCAGCACCCACTTCTCTGTGTACTGGGGGTAACTGTACTCCTTTGTGTGGCCTGTTGTCTCATGTGGATGCTTGGGAAAGCAGCCAATCTGTAGGTCAGGGCAGCATCTTTCCCAGTATATGTACTGCCAACTCCAAGGTAACACAAACTATTGGAGAAGTGTATTGTGCTTTACCTACGTGCTTCGGTGCAGGCCATTTTAGAGACTTGTGGGGATGGGGAGGTGTGAAGAGTTGGGAGGGAGCAAGTTCAGAGAGCAAGACTTGGTATTTTCCAAAGGCTCTGTTTTGTTTGTGAGCTTTCAAAGCACCATCCTCTTTCCAGCTCCAAATACAAGAACTAACATTACTTCAGCACAGTAAACTTTGACGCACAGCTGTTCCTTTATGCAAGCCCACACAGCTTTCTGCCTACTTTGAAGGACCCTGGATTTGCCTCCAGGAAAATCCAGGGGCAAGGTTTCCAGTTTGTGCCTCATGGTGGGGATTTGCAGCGGTGTGAATGGAAGCAGAGGGGAGGCCTTGCCTCTGGAGCAGCAGCAGATGCAGCTCGTGGGCCAGCAGATTGCTCATGGCAGTGCTGCCGTGCTGCTGGAAGGAGAGTCTGGAGGTCTAGTGCAGCTCCTGCTCCTAACAGGTCTGTAGCCAGCATTTGTGTTAAAACTCACCTTAGAGGAGGATGAAAAGCTGATAGGGTATAAGCAAAGATATTGCTGTATTATAGCTGAGAGGACATTAGGAAATGCTAATAGTGAGAGGAAGAGGTGATAGGTTTGTTGTTGCCTCTTTTTAGCAGCATTTCTCTGAGAGTTTAAGAGACAATGAATTCTGCTGAAATGACCTTTTCTTCACCTCTTACTGGCTCTTGAAAAGCCTGTGCTCCCTGAGCCGTCCATACAAACACACAAATAATGAAAAATCTGAGTGCACATGCTCCAAGGGATAGTTAAGCACATCTTAAAAAAATTCCTCATTGCTGTTATTATGTTAGAGGGCAGTTGTTTCTCAGGAAAATTGATTTTTTTCCCATTTGAATGCCTTAAAAATGGTTTTAATCTATCCCTAAGGAAAATGTGATAAGTTCTAAATAACTAACTAGAAGCTTTTTGAAGCCAGGAACATCTTTGTTGTTCTCCCTTTGCATATGTTTTCCCCAGACTAAGGGTTTTGTTAAAATGTAGAAATAATATTTAGAAAGAGATAAGGTATCTGATCTTGCTAAGTCCTATACTTTTCTGTAGAAATTCAAGGTAATTGAAGATGCTGTTTTTTCATTTTAAAATTGGGTGTACTGCAGATAAAAAGTGAGCTTCAAAAGAGGCTGTTCTGGAAAGGAAGTAACTTGAGAAAAATGGACAATTGAACAGGAATTGGTTTTTTAGCTTTCCTTTGAGCACAAAGTGTTCCTGTTACACTTGCTGACCTAGTTGTCTCACCATTATTTCAGAGTGTACTTATTTTCTCTTCGGTATTTTTTTTTTCTATTCTTGGAGGAATAATGTGCAACATTTGTCTGGTACCTGACAGTAGATCAGTCACATCTCTGCTTTCCTAAATGAGGCTCTTTCTGTCTGATACTATTTTGGTTTTTTGAAAGAAGAGAACCTGTATTTTTCTGTCTTGACAGATTAATGACCATGAATGACACCTTGCAATAAAATCAGCATTCTGGCACAGTCCCTGTTGGGCCTTTTGTATTTACAGGGTAGGAATCCCTGATCACCAGGTTGTTTTCTTTGCAAACACTGGGAGAATGCTGGGACCAACAAGGTTGAGCTGACCTTATGTGCTGGCCTGCTCACTGCCACTGACTGTCATGTTTCAAAGGTTAAACTAACTGTGGATGAAATGTAATCAGTAGTGCACTGGATCCTTTCCAGAGCTCACTGGAGGAGTGCAATAACCAGCATTGTTAGCTTTGGGAGAGCAAGAGGCAGAGGTCATTACCTGTGTGCGTCTGAGCATGAGGAACCAACTGCCTTTCCTGCTACCTCCCACGTATGTTTATTTAAATCTTATCTGGGATTGTTATCCAGCTGGCCCCTGCTTTTTAAAAAAATATGTCTGTTTATTCTTCATACAGTGTAATTTTCATCCTTCTGTTGCTTTCTCAAGAGTTTCCATGAGAACGGTGTGCTTCTCTCAAACCCTGTCATTAGATGGGATGAGAATTGATACTTGGAGAAGCAGAAAAGGCTGAAAGAAAGAATTGCTGTGTTTTTAGATGACAGCCAAACCTAGGCCAGGGTAAACCAGACAGTACTCTTAAGACAGTCACATAATGCACCAGCAGAGGAAAGATGATCTTGGTAAATTTTCCTCTCTTCACTAGTGGGTAGCAAGGAAAAGAGCAGGTAAAATAGGAAGCTGGCGAGGGACAGAGAGCAAGTGTGGGAGGAGGAGGCCAAAAAAACAAATATAGCATTTCTGAGAATTGATTTCCTTTTTCTTTCTATACTCAACCACTCATTTTCCCCAATTGTCTGTCATTTGTGCAGTACTTTCAGTCCTCAGGATTCAGATCTGCAGCAGGAGTCTGTTCTCAGCATCAGATAAAGAGGCTTTCTGGAAGGCACCAGAAGCGTGTAGGATATGGTGGGGAAGTACTGCTTGTTGTCACATTAGGAATTTCAAGGGTGACAGGCATTGAAGCCAGTGGGGTTTTTTTGCCTGTATAGCTTTTACACTACCTCCTCTCTGGAAATCCCTGTACAATAACAATAGATTTAAGTGAGGAACAAAAAAATTTCTTCCTTTTGAATTCTGTGTAGAGATTCTTTTTCACTCCATTGAAGCAATTTTTTTTCTTTATAGATCGGGGTGTGGGTATGGCCTTGAAAACCAATACATTTAGCAGAAATGGAGACTTTTCCCTTTAAAGAGGAGAGGGACAGATGGGGAGACTTCCATTTCAGAGCAAATCAGAGCTGTAGAGAGGATTAGATTATTTTAATACATGTTTTGTTATACACTTGCAATTATTGTGTTATAATCAACTGGTGGGAATATGAATGCCTTCATTCAGGATCTCTCTGTATGGGCTTTTCATTTTGAGGTAGTTTTTAAAGAAGCCCTGACAAAAATAGAGCCCTATATCAGTTTATAGGAAAGTCAGCTCCATGTAAGTTGATTAGGATGCTGTGAGAAGAAAATGCCATTATCCTCCTTAGCCCACCTTTATCAGACTCTCAGATTTGTAATCACAAGCAGAGTTCCTCAGCACTGTTTCTACGTGTTGCCCCCTCCTGTACTTCAAAAGTAGGATGATCTTCTCTTTATTTCTGAGTCTTCATGAGATCTCTCTACTTCAGTGTATGTGAGAGAGGACAAGCTATTCCTTTCTATTTACTTTTCTTATGAAATTCTTATTTCTGAAAGGCCTTTTTTTTTTCCCCTTGCCCATTTTTTTCCTTTTTCTTAATGCCAGAGCACTGGAGATGTGGAAGGACTGAGTAAAAGCACTAGAAACTGTCTTATCCTTGTGAATACAGAGCACTATTCTTTCCCAGTCCTGTGTTGTTCACGTCTCTTTCTCTATGCTAGATTTCTGTTTTAATTGTTCAAAGAGCAGCTTGGTTTCTCGTCCCACCTTGAGGTAGAATGCTTCAAGAACCACTTTTGTAAATATTCCTGGACTTGGAGCATGGCAACCAGTGTCTGGATTAAACATAATTTCTCTGTGAATAGGATATTCACTGGGATAGCTATTCTAATGTCTGATATTTGTGGTCCAAAACTGTGCTCAAGGAAACTCTGTGGGCATTGTGCAAGTCTTCATATAGAGAGCTTCTCAACAGAAGCAGTTTTGGTATGAGAAAAGATGTAGACTCACACTGCAGTCATAGAGGATGCAGATCAGCATCAATAATGAAGATGCCCTGGTCTGTTTGTGATTTTCCTATCAGGTCTATAAGGAACCCATCAGTTTTTCTATGCATTGATGGGGGCCTTTCTAGAGCCCTTGTGCCAGCTCTGCTGAATGGCCTTAGGAACAAGAAAACAGTTTCTTCTACCTCCCAGGTGTTCAGCCAACTGCCTGGAACTGAGTCCATGGCATTCCCAGCTAGGGGAAGACTTTTGAGTCAGTTGCTTGCCTCTATGTAGAAATAACTAGAATTCCTCAAAGAGAGGCAAGCTTTTAACATTAGCATTTTAAGGAAAGTCTGTGCATACTCAGTGTTTCTGCACAAGAAACAGCAGCTAAATAGCAAGCTCTGATGGAGTTTCTGTTTTCCTGGAGTATCTTAGTGATGGGAGAACTTGGGGAAGCGATTTGTAACTGAAATATGGAGTCTGCTTCTATTAAATAGTTAAAGGGGTTTTTTAATATTCTGAACTGATCAGCTTCTTTGTTTAGAGTGCTCTGACATTTTGTTAGAAAGATACTGTGTAAAATCACTAATTGTAATCTAATGGTTCATGACCACCAAGCACATTGTTTTCCCTTTGCAGTACAAAGGCCAGCTGCATTAAAGCGGATAATTTTATGTGATTACTACCTGCATCCATCTTTGTATTCAAACTGACTGATTGCTATAAATACAAACACAAGTTTCTTTGAGTGGTGATAGGCTGAATCTCCTCAGTATAAGGGTTCAAGATGAGCCAGGTGTACAACAGTGTCCTGTTTTTCCCCTCCACCCAGATTTCTATAGCACATATGTGTACAAATTTGGGCCACAAGTCAAATTTCTTCTTGAAATCTCCTTTCTTCTTGACTCCGTTCTTCACGTTTTCTTTCACGTTTTCCTTCTGTGGATTTATATAGGCGTGTTTATGCCTGAGCTGGTTTGGATAAGAAGATGTCTTTAAAATAAAAGGAAGAGAAGAGAGGCTTCTACTCCGTCTGTCTTCTGCCCATCCTCCTTTTTCTCTTGGGTCATGTGTGTGGCAAAAATGCTAGAAGCAATGTGGATATCATGGTAGTACTCCAGAGCAGAATGGTTTGGAACCAGGGAGAAACCGTATGTGCACAGTATCTACTCCATACCGTTGGTCTTTTGGACTCTGATGGCACAGATGTCCTCAAAGATGGCCATATTCTGTAATTAGAGGCCTGCATTACGTCTTTCCCCTTTCAGATGTGCTTAATGGCTTTGTATTTTGAAAAACTTACCAAGTAGCAGAAGGTGTTTGCAAAGCTTTTTCTGACAAGCCTTTCACTGAGCCTCGATAGCAGGATTTCCAGGTCAGTGCATACCATATATTTGTGTCTGGACACAGCTGCAGTTTGTCCTTTTACGCTGTCCCCACCAGACTCTGCTGAGATGCTTTTCTGGGTCTGTTTTCTATGCATTTGTCACTGAGAGGAATCAGTTGGCTGTGGATAGATATGCTTCATATGTGAGATCCCACCCTTACTGACGCTAACAGGTTTAAGTGCTGTGCGTGTTCAAAACCCAAGGAAGAAATGTGGTGTTCCAGGAAGGCTTGTTCCCTCACCGTGTGTCAGGTTTCTGTGTTGTGTGCTACTAACAAGAGATGCCGAGAGCAAAGCTAGCAAGCTGAAATGTTCTCTGTATACTACAGTGTTCCTCTGAAATTTCTTCTAGCTTGTGAATATTTCATAGCATATTTCATTTCATAGAATATTTCATGTCTTGTGAAGAAAGAAAAAGGCTTGCTTTGGCTTTGAGTGTATAGAATTCTTAATTGCAGAAGACAAAATTGTGGCAAATTTGACCTGGAAAGTTTTGACTTCTGTCTCTCTCCAGTGTCTACATATTCTTACAGGTTTTTGTGTTTGAGTTTTGCAGTTTGATCCTTGTGATTATAGTGCCTATAAAAGCCTGGGCTTTTTTCAGGACAAAAATGCTATTTTAAGCTTACGATGAGGAATATAATATGATTCTTTCCTGTGTTGACAGTAAGTGAGACACACATGTGAGGAGATGGGGACTGGTGAGAGAAGGCAGCCTTCTTTTGTAATTGCATGAGAATATTGTGGTATGTGCGTTCTCTGCAGGAGACTTCTAAATACAGATAAAACTAATGAAACTTTTCCTCAAGCCTAGCCATATGCGTTAAGTTTTCTAGCTGAAATCTGTACAACAGATTTAAAAATCATTATTAGATCTTTAAAATGTCATAAAGATTCAAAGACAAAGAGGCCAGTTTGCCTCTTTAAATTATATGGCATTCAAGGATGTGTTATTTCAGGAGCTTTTCCAAGGCACTGCTTTATCACAGCTTCATTGCTTCAAATGTCACTTCAAGTAAGAGCAGTTTTTATAACCACACAGTAAACTCAAGATGGTTTAATGGAAATGATTTCTTCATGTGTCAAAATGACCCCTTTGTTTCTCATTTTACTCTTTTGTTGCCTGCAGCTAATCTGGTTTTTGGGTTATCAGATCCAAGCATCTTACAATGCTGACTCTAGCAGCGGCATTCAGCTGGAATGCTGCCTTTTGTTTACTGGTTTCACCAGGCCTCCAGTGCTTTCTTTGGTCATCTGGTGGCTCCACTAATGTGATTTGCACTCCCAGGCTCTGCAGGTAGTCATGGGCTTTTAAAGGGAATTAGAGGAAAGCCTGCCACCCTGGTTGCTAATGAATCCATAGGGTATTTCTTATTGGTGTTTTGTTTTTCCAGATTCTTTTTTTTCTGTTTTGTGGTATTTTTCTTCTGTCTGCTTGGACTTCAGTTTCTAAAGTTGGTTACCTGGCTGTGGTGTGGTGACATTCACTTTGCTTGAAATAGAAGTACCAAGTCCTATTGATCAGTGTGTCCATTTGGGGTTTTCTCAGGAGCTGTAAATAAGTATGGAAAAAATAGATGGCTACACAAATACTCAAAACTTCTTTATTACAGTACATATTTTACCAAGCTTGTTCTTGGTAATAGGGGCTATAGTAAAAAGAGACAAACTTGCACCTTCATGAAAACTCTATTAAAATAGCAAATGTTGGCTCATGTAGGGAAGTTGAAGTGTTTTGCTAATGAGGTTGCAGCTGGAATAGTAAATTTTTGCAAGCACACCAGGAGAAGATGCAAGTTTATAAACACCCTCAGCGCAATCTGACAAATGTGAGCCAGTGGAGAACATAGTCAGAGAAATATTCTATTACGGTTTTTGCAAAAAAAACCCAAGTTATACTGGAGAGGGCTTTTTAATATCAAAAGCATATGCACAAAAGAGGATATATTCTTAAAACATCTTTGGCTCTTTTTCTGGAGCAAAGGAGAGTTTCAGACTCTGAGGAGTTGAGTAGCATGTCAGATGCTGAGTAAGATGCCATTCCTTCTTATTTCCGCAACCTCTTACTTAAGTATCCTTGTGGATTTGAGTGGGGATTAATAGAGTGATTAGGGTTGGTTGGTTTTTTTTTTCCAGATTAGTCCTGCAGTTTTGTTAGGGCCAGTATTTGGCTTGCACAAAAACAAGCACAATGTCAATGTTTTTAAAGCTTCACTCCAGTCTAATTAAGACTCAACTTACTGTGGCAGGATGTGCAATTTTCTTATATTTTCATAAAGTATTTTTCATCCATTTCTGTTGTTTTAGAATGGAAGAGAAAAAATCTGAATAAGACTTTGGAAATAAATGGGCCCTTTCCATGCAAAAATAGTTAATATTGAATCTGTTCTTATTGTTGTTTACCTTGAGAGCAAGTCTGTCTGTTTACCCAAGTCTGAAGAATTTAGACCGGTAAGAGTTGTGCCACTGATATGTGGTTTGTAGGGTTGGGTCTTAAAAGTACAAGAAAGCTTTAGAAAAGTTGAAGTACACAAACATGTTTCAATGCCCTTGCTTTGTGCTTTTCCACTGTGTCAGTGCTGAGGGATTTGTTTTTGTTATATGTGTGTGTTTATATTTTTAATATACAAGCTGAATATCACAGCATTGTTCAAAGAATGTCAGTATAGTTGTTGAATTGGTACTTTTGCTTCAGAAAAAAAAAACTGTAGAAATTTGGGTGCAGGAGTTTTAATAGTGGACAAATAAAGCAAGAATGTACTGATTGAGTTTTACTAGGCTGACAGCAGCACTGAAGGTCCTCGTGATGCAGAAGTTTGTGACCCATGAAATCTCCATTTTCCTTCTATTGGTAATGTATCTTGAAGTACAGAAGCCTGGAAAATTCATCCTAGGTGACCTAACATACTGATTATCTACAAATAGAAAATTATTTGAGCTTATTGCTAAAAATGTGTTTGATACTAGTAAATATAAGGGATAGGCTTAAATTAGATTGTTAAACAAGTGTTCCCTGAGCACAAATTCACTAAGGCAGCAGCCAATCCTTACAGGTATGAATAAGATCTGCTGTATTTTCCATTAAAATGCTAATTGGAGATGCTTGACCATTTTGCTGATTCAGCTTCATCAGCTTGCATACCAGTGTCCAAAAATCAAAATTTTGCTTTATAAATGGTACTTGTGTTTGATTGAAGGAAATAAAGGGCAGTAAGGAATTGAGCAGAGTTATTTCTAAAATAGGTAAATAACCAAGGTTCATGAAAAGAAGTCTGTAGCGCACAGGCACACCAGCAGAGAGATTTTACAGCTCTGTCCAGAGCACAGAAGGAAGATAAATCATGGCCATCCCCCTCTCATTTCTGAAATGGTTCAACCCTGGGGTTTAGCTGAAGGACTTAAGGAGTTTTTGAAGTGCAAATAGACTGGTGAAGGGTAAACCTTTTCAGAGTTTCATTTAGATGGATTTTTTTTTTTCTATGTGGATTTCTGGCACCAGCTGAGATCTGGAAAGCCACAGGATTTTTTTGTTTTTGATCAATCAAGCAAGCAGAACTTGCCATGGGGGTGTACATTCTCTGCATGCATATCGATCCTATTGTGTTTAAAAGTAGTTAATTTAATCAGGGCTTTTTGAAACCTTCCCTGGTAAAACTTGCATTGATGAAGCTGTCATTTCAAGGTCATGTTTCAGTGTCAATAACTTAATGGTAGTGACAGAAGTTACCTGTAAATTTTTTATCAATTTTTCAATCATTCCATGTTAAAAGTGCATTGAATGATAGCTGATCTTACATACATACATGTAAAAATGTTCAGCTTCACTTGGAAAATGTGACTCTCATTAAATGAGAGATTTTTCAAAGCAGTCTGGACTTACCAAGCACATTAATACTGCTGATTAATGTAATGGCAATTCTGATACTATTCACTCCTGTTTGGCTCAGTACCCTTGGCCTGCCCTATTCCATATGGAGTTTGGCTCCAATAATCTATTTTATATCTTGTGTGTTCCAGCAAAATGTTGTAATATCAGAGTTTTTATGCAAGGCTCTTTCTAGTAGTTTTGACCTTTTACCTCATGTTTTGTCTTGTTTAAAAGCAGCAGCATGCAGAAGATGGATTGCATATTAACTATAAACACTTCTCTCTACTGTGATAAATATTTGGAGATAAAATGTGTAAGGGCTGGCTGTTTGATAAGATGCCCATTTGAGTGCAGAGTACAAATTTTATAAGGCAGGAGACAGTTTACTACTTTTTCATCCATATCTGATGCCAAGATCTTCAAGTATTTTGGGTGAAAGCATTATATATTTTCAAGACTTTTTCCTGTGAGGATGTTAAGTACAGACTCCATTATTTGCTTCTTTGAAGGAGATTCAGGAAGTTGTTCTGGACATGGTGATGCTCAAGGATGAGCTGGTACCTGCCCCAGAGTCAATTTTCTCATTTCTTTTCTTCTTGGTAGTTTCAGTATGCCTTGAAGCCTGCCAGTTGCTGAGATATGAGGTAGAAAGCAGAGTCTAGCATAAAACTTTCTCTATCATATACCAGTAATGGTCTTGTGTAGATTTTCCTGTTCATGTTTTTCCCAGCTGAATGGGATTTTATCAAAGATTTCACTGGCTCAGAAAGGGAGAGAAACTCTGAAGGTGGTCTGAGGTCCAGAATTGGGATCTTCTTTAGAAAGGACCAACTGTTTGTTAGTTTAATTTCTGTGTGTTGGATGTCCAAAATGGTGCTGCAGGATAGCATCCTGTGGGAAAATGGCCTATATTTAAAAATGGTGTGTTTATACATTACTTCTGCATTTATGGTCTGGTGGTTTGATGTGGTCTGCTGTGAGAGCACAGCAGAAACATTCTACATCAGAATAGGGACCTAAAATCATAACTCATCACAAATTAATAAATGTGGCTAAATACAGTCAATAAATAAATCTTAACAAGTCCATGTTGTGATTTTTCCCTGACTTTACACTGGAGAGGAGATGTTTGGTTATCAGGCCCCCTATCCCAGTCTTTTGTTTTACGACTCTACATCTGTAAAACTCACATGTTCTCAGTCTCATTTACTGTAATGATGGTTATTTCACGCAGTGTTTGTAAACTGAACATGAGATGCTGTTTAAAGCTTTACCAAGAGTCAGGGAAATTCTTTGTATCTCACTGCAGGGAAGGGCTTCTCAGCATTTGTGGTGTCACTTTTTCAAATATGACACCAGGAGAAGCTAATATGACCTCTCTTTTTTAAAGTAATATTTTCTAGCAGCCAGGACTCTTCAACAAGTCTCATTCCACTGACTGGATGGAGAATTTTCGCTGTATTTCAAATCAGCAGTTTTTAGTTCAGTCTTAGCAGCATAGAGGGCAGATTTTTGTTTAGGAACAGGCATCATTCTGTAGCTGGATATGTAGGTGTTGGCTGGAAAATCTATCATTCTAATTTAATTTTTTTTTAAGTGGTGCATGCTCAAATGTCAAAACACTGAGAGGCCGTTACTTGCAGATTAGAGATTTATCAAACAGCTATGACATTAAAGTAATCTTACTCTGGTTACAGTAGGCATTTGTCAAGGGCACAGGCTTGTACGATGATTCTGAATTCCTGTGGAACTTAATTGAGCAACAGCTGGTCTGTAGGATGTGTAGATTTTAACAAGGTGATGTCTGTGTTTTGGCAGAGGACTTGTGTGACCTTCTGCTGAAGCTGTGCCAAAGTGCCTTCTTCCTCCATTCGAGTCTGTAGGGGTCCTGAAACAGTATTTGTCTCTCTTCTCCTCTTAATTTTATCACAGGTAAATTCTACAAAATTCTTCAGTGGGATATTAGGGTGAAAAGAAAAAGAAAGTAAAAAGGTCACTAACGCCACTAACTAAAGCTTACGATAGAAAGAATACTCTTTTTGGCCTGTAATTGTGTCAGATTCCTTTTCCCCACAGTTGTTGGCTGGGGTTTTTTTCACTTGAGAGAGCTTTATGGTGCTGTGTCTGCCAGGATAACCCTGTCTCAGGGTTGAAGCAGTATTTCTCCCCGAGTTCCTAGAGGTGATGTTATCTTTTGTTCACTCAACAGTATGGTCATTCCTGAGAGCATCTGTCACTTTAGGCATTGTAAGATGGATGAGTCTCAAGTGAACTGCTAGTGGAAGCAAATGGTAAAAATAAGAAAAGACATGGGGGTTGGGGGTCTTCAGAGGGGACAGACAACAAGGAAACGCTGTTAAAAATCAAAAGTAAGCCAGACCATAGTGGAAGAAGGAGCCAAGATGTGGATCACGTTCGCAGATCTCGCAGGTCTTGGTAATGAAGATTGGTGGCTGATGGATTCTGAAGAGATCTTCTGCATCTGGGCAAAAACACTGTTGATTTGTTTTCTATTTCATTTGCAAATAAGGGAGGATAAGAAGGTGATGATCTGAGCATAAGATGAAAATATTTTTTTTTGTCACATTATGTTATATGGTCAGGATGAATTAATGTTGCGAGTAATCAGGAAAAGGGGTAACAGTATTTTGTGTGTCTTAAATATTGCGTGATAATCTGTCAGTTCTGAGTGGGCACATAACAGTGTAAAAACCAAAGCAACATATCATTAGTTTAGCTTTTGGAAGAAAAATGGAAACTTAAAATTAATAGCTGGTGGTATTTCAGAAAGTACTTCATATTTTTAAAAGAGGTAGGGTTCCCTACCGCAATTTCTGATTCAGCTAGACTAATTGAGTTAGACTTTTTAACAGAGAGAAAGTGGTGCAAAACCACATAAACCCCAAGAAAACTCCCTCGAATGCGCTGACAAGCAGATCCATACCCCCCACCCCCAAGCCGAGCAAAGGTCTGTGTTTGCAAAAGCAGCCGGCAAAGGACAAAAGGCACTTACAGCCCAGTGTGTGTCAAGGTTTGGGAAGGGTCCAGGAGGATCTTGGCTTGAAAAATTATTTTGTCACACTGTTGGCGTTGGTCCATAAGGGGAAGCACTGGTTGAAAGGCGAAGAAATTAAGATGATTAGAAGCTTTAAAGCTTCACAAATGGTAGAGTATCTCTCTTCTCAATGGATGTAAATAATAGATGAAAGACCAAGAGTGACAACAAAGGCTCAGGGCCTTTAAGAGAATGTGTGCAGCCTGAATAGAGGTCTGTGGCCTAGGGCCAAAGGTCTTAGCTTTGAGTGTAATTAGAAGAAAATACAAAAATGTCATTACTAGCAGGTGAAATGTCCAGCACGTGTCTGAAAAATAGCAATTTCAGAGCCAGGAGCTGTTGGAATTGGATTACTGGCATTCTGCAATCGCTGAAGTCTGTGCAGAGGCCTACAGTTTGGTGGGGAGTTGTGGGTGTTATCCGCGGTGTCCATCTGCTGCCGTGCGGGGCAGCCGTGGTGCTCCCTGGCAGTAAGAGTTGTTCCGTGCCTTTCTTCAGAACACAACACTCCTGCCCAAAACCTTTCCCAAGCCAGATCTGAGGGTTACAGCTGCTCTCTTAAATGGGCTGATTTTTAAAATTGAGAGGAGGGCAGGAAGCTTTAAGGCCATTCATTTTAAAACCTGGAGTTTGGATTCTAGGCGTACAGCTGCGTTCTGGTTTTGCCAGCGGGTCTGTGCCTGTAGTCCCAGCTTTAAGCCTTAAAATCCCATTTGGGAGCACCAGGTAAAATTCCTTAAATCTTCTGGCAAAATATGGTCTGTTGCTATTGAGAAACCAAGCCAGTTTGTCTGCCTAAGAAAGTTTTGTCAAAGTCCACTCAGTGATAACTTAATTTAAAGCTTTTCCTGATGTTAATTGGTGTTCTGTACAGCCCGAGGTATTTTAGGAGTTATTCTTTTGCTTGCTGCTTGCTGCACTATTTTTGCCATTCCTTGGTGTATTTTCTCTTATAAAATGCAATCTCTATTAGTAAGGTTTTTGCTTCAATTTTTTATGGAAAGCCAGAGCAACCAGCTAATTGTGGTTTCATTTTGAACATTGATCTCCAGGGGAGATAACTGCTTACCCATTCAGTTTGTTTCTTTATAAATAGTAAAAGAATTACTTCTGCATTATCATATATTTTTTAATGTTTCTGCAACAGTTAATTTTATCATATTAATGTGTTAAATTCCTAATCTGTCACATAGTGACTTCAGTGCCAAAAATGTGCAAATTTTAAGTTTGTACTTCTGGTAGAATATAGAGAAGCAATCAAGCACTTTCAACCAAGTATTCCTCTAAAGAAAAATATACTTTTTAAAGTCATTTGCCCTCCTTTTTTCACCTATACCAGTTTTCCACAGGAAGGGTTTTTTGTCTTGTTATAAGCTATATGCCAGCACGAGTTGTTCTGATTTTTTTTTTCTCCCTTTTTATTTTTCAGGTGTTCAGGAGTTTTAAACAACTTTGCAGCAAGGCTTCACAAACTCTTAGCTGCATCCTTTAATCATGACTGCATTTCAAATAGGTTAAAAGGAATCTGAGAAGGTACCGTACTTGCCTTTCCTAATAGACAATACGTTATATGTTTGTGATCAGCATCTCTGCTTTCTTTCCATTGAGTGCATTTTAGGAGCAGTGTGGACTGTAACTAATGATTTTATTTTTGTTTCAGGCATGTAAAATGTCCAAGTTCTTAAAAAAAAAATCATGAAATCCAGTTGATATAATCAAAAAGCCTTCAACAAAAGGCTGATTTCTGCTTCCATTTTTTTCTTACATACCCACAATGAGGTCAACTTAATTATTTAATGACAGTTAAGGACAATTCTTTTGAAGCTGTAACAATCTTTTTCTGCTGTTTTACTTAGAGGCTCTGCAAATACCTAAGCAACTAGCTAAATATATGTTTTATGCACTTGGAGGGTGAATGTTTGTTTGTTTATTTGTCCTTTCAAAGGGTTTAAAACAAATGGGAAGAAGAATGCAGATCTTTGTAATGATTGGGATAGATTTGTGCTTCCAACTGAGATTCTCACCCATCTTTTTTTTTTTTTTTTCTTCCCCTGACTTCTGAGAGGGGGGAGGCTTGCCTCAGTACACAATATTGGGCTCACATAGTTTCTTGTTGCATTTAAATAGCCAGCGTACCCAGAAGGCTGAAGATCTATTCCTGCTTTATGACCTATTGTAGCCCTGGGGGCAAGGGCAGCCCTGAGCGGGGCAAGGGGGTCATGGCCACAGCCCAGGTTCTGAGTGGAGCTTGTGAGCTCCCAAAACCTGCCTGCAAGAACATTTTGCTTGGCAACATCTGGAACGTGGCACAGATCTGGAGGAGGGGGAAACCTCTAGGATTTTGATTCGCCAGGTGCTAGGAGGAAGCAACATTAGCCTTTTTGATGGGGGGGGAGGCAGATTCTGTGGCCCTGAAGTTAGGCTAAACAATTGCAGAGGTCAAAGGACAGCTGAGTGCGGTCAATGAGACACCCTGGGGTGTATTTTGTTACTTGGTAAAAGGAGCAGCATCCTAAAACCCTAAAGGATTCTCTTGAAAATCTGTGTTGTGAAAAGGTTTTATGAGTCTGATGGCAAAAAGTGCTGATTTAGCTAAGGAATGCTTGCTTTTGTCTAAATGAAAGGCTAATCCTTACCAAATGTTGGCAGCTATTATAGTGCAGTCAATGCAGGGCTGAAAAGACAGTTAGAGTAGAAGTGTACTTTGGGATCCCAAATGTTTATCATTTTAATGGTTATGTAACTGAAAAGATTTCTGAAACTTTCACCCTTTATCCTAAAATTTAAACCATGAACAAAATATTTGAAAAAGTGATATGTAACTCTTCACTTATAATTTAAAAAACTGTTCATAAGGGAGATGTGCCTGCCTGGTTATACTATATTCCCTGACAAATTTGCTTTAGATTTTCAGGGTTCTGCCTGGCTTAAAGTGTATCTTCTTTTAATCTACTAACACTTATTAATTGGCTGCAAAAAAAGTGTGGGGTTTTTTTCTGGTCTTGAGTAATTTTTACTGTTCTTGTTTCAATGCTCATGAGAAAAAAATAAAGAATAGGTTTGAGGTAATTAATTCCTATAATTTGTTTAGCATTATCTTTCTTTAAAAGGACAGCTTATTAACACTTAACATTTGTCATAGAAACAGATAAGAAATCAATGTCAGAGCCAAGACCTTGTAAATAACCCGAAAGGAAATGTAATAATGGCTGTCTTCACCACAGAGGTGGTGGGGGAAGGACTGGGCATGTGGCAGAAAAGGTTCAGTGCTTTTTGTTTTCCTTTGGAAGGGGGGGTTGCTGCAAGGCATGACCCAGGGCCTCTGACTCGTTGGCCCTACTGTCTTATGCAAACACTCGTGGTTGTATTAGGAAGAAAAAGGTACTTGGGAGCCAGTGGTGGTGGTGTTTTTGTAGTGAGCAGCCTGGTGTTTCATCGTGATCCTTAGAAGAACTCTGTAAGAAGAGCGAAAAAGAATAAACTGCATAGTTTTCAAGGTGGGGGGAAATGAACAAAGAAGTTGACAAGTTGGTTAGGTTTATTTTTGAAAGAATCCTCCTTCCAAATACAGCTCTTTGTAGAGTTTAATTTTTAAACTCTTCAGAAGTACTCCATGCAGATGCTTAGCATTGATTTATGTCAAGGTTAAGGCACCTTTAAACAAATAAAGTTGGGAATGGATAAACCTACTAAAATACAAATCGCCTATTAAACACAGGAGATGTTTGTATAGCATTCAGGTTGCCACAAAACTGACACATGTCCTGAAATTCTCCTGATAACCCCTTCTAAACTGATCAGGAAATGATGGCATGTGTTTGAGGGGTACACAAGGGAGCAGCCAGAGAAGATAGAGATGGAAGGTCAGGCCTTAGCTTTGACTTTCTAGGCTTCAGCTTCATGCTTTTGCAATAGGATGATGGCACTTGAAGAAAGGATTAAGTGATTTATTTATCAATGAGATTGGTCTGGCTTTTGCTGTAGGAATTCAGTGAGAGGTCTCAGACTATTTTCAGCTTTATCCCTATAGACAAAAACTATCACATTTTACATACATATCTGTGTGGAATTAAGTGCTATATCTGTATAATTAAACTGCTTAGAAGAGTACATATTTGAGCTGTAATGCTTAATTTTATTTGTAACTTCAGAATTTAACTACTCAGAGTAAGTAAAATAGGTTTAGATGTGTTACTATATTTTTTTCCTCGTCTACTGAAGAAAACTGTTCTGTGTTTATAAACTGTTTATTTTATCAGGTCTGTGGCTTTTTTTTTATTATTTTTAAGCACATTTTAGGCCATAGTGAGAATTTTATGCATAGTATTTATATTCTACTGTGGCAACAGCCACAGAAAAATAGTTTCAGCACTTGTTTCTTGAGTGTCATGATTTACTGAAAGTTTTATATGCATTCCATCAAGAAAGAATAGAACCTGTAAATATTCTGTGTTGCTGACTCATTAAACCATACTTGCAGCTTTGGAATCAAGATTGCCTGTGCTAGCATGTTTATGTTGCACATAAATTGAGTCCAGCCTGTAAACATCATTAAGATTTTGGGGAGAAAAGTAGAGAAGCCCATCTAATGCCTCCAATGAATAAAATATTTTATTATAATATTTTCTTCATGTAAGACATTGCCACCCACCTCCCCCCTGCTCCCCAGTTTATCATACTGGCTGATGAGTTGCATTAACAATAAAAGCATTAGAAATTGAAAATTACTTCCTTCTCCTTTTAAGTGTTAATAGTGTATTATTTGAATTTTTGGACTTCTGTTTTGAGTAAAGATGAAGGTGAGGTTTTTTTCTAGACCTAAATGTCATTATATAAATGTCATTTGTGGACATTTATCCCACAAATAATTTTGAGATTCCTAAGTATCTAGAAAAGGTAGCTTGAATATCAAAATGTTCTTTTTTAGCCATATCCCTAGATAGAGTATTCAAGTGTTGTTCTCTTGATTCCCTGTTTCTTGCAAATTTCATCCTAAAATCTGGGATGTTGCAGATGCACAGTGATGTGCATCTTTGATCTCAAACAGGGTTGCCTCTAGTAATTTTGGAGATTCTGGACAGAACTTTGTTTACTTTACTGAAGAATTTGTGGTATTCTGGGGAGGGGAGGAAGCAGAGTCAGCTTTGACACATGACAAACACATGTTGTGGAAAAGGAAAAGGAAGAACTCTACAAAGCACTGCCCTTGGAAGTTCATTTCCACTAAAATTATCGATGAGAAATTTGGACACAGTTTCCCACCAGCAGGGAAGTTGCAAAAAGTGTCTGAATGATATTAAATTGACATTACTTCTGGATTTAAGCTGATTGTTACGGTTTTGACCTATAGAGGGTTTTCTTGTCTGTTCAGAGCATTGTTTTTTGCATGGAAATGGCCATGAAAGCAGCTGGCTTTGCTGGGTTGGTCTTTTCTTGTCTCTGCATCATGGGCTAAAAGTGGCTGCAGAAATGTTAGATATGTCTCCCTATCTAGTGATTATATGAGAGCTTCAGATAAGAAAAATCTTGTTTCTTCCTTCCTAAAACATATTTTAAATCTGAAAGAACAGCAGCATGATCATTTTGACTGACTTGAGAATGGTGCTTTTGGAAGAGCTGTGCGGGTACGTGCTCTGAGGGAACTTGACAAACGTTTTGACGCTGCCCTCTGCAGAAGAAGAGGGACTTGTTTCCACCTTTGCTGGTTCCTTTTTAGGGATGTCTAAGCCTCGTAAAACAAAGGAGAGCTTGGTTTTGGTTTTTTTTTTGGAGAACAGGCTTGCCTGTTTTCAAACTGGGCTCTAGAGAGAAAACCAGTCCTTTTTCAGAGGATTCGAGGAACCAACAACTTACTTAGCCTTCTATCCAAGTGCATTAGTGAAGGCTAGTTTAATTACTTAAGGCTGACTTTATTTCTTCTTAAATAAATTTTATTTTTTTAATCTAGAAATCTGTGTTAGGGATACTTTAATAATCTATCTGAAGACGGAGAGGAACAAAACTTGCTGGTGCTCTTGGCAGAATTATGTGCTTTACAAGTGAAGTAGAAGGGGGAAATGCCATGTGTGAGTCACTTGGATGCAGATGTTATCCTTTGTACAGAGTCACAGACATGCTCTGGCTGCAGGGATTTTTTTTTTTTTTTAAATTGGTAACCCTGAAATTACTTTCAATTTGCATATTTGAAGAAGTGCCATGGTCCATCTCCAGCTCTGCCAACTTCAGGGAGGAAAAAAGTTTGCTTGCAGCAAAGGAAAGGATGAAGTCAACAAAGTTTTACTCCAGTGCTTTATTTTTAGCCTGATGCAGCTTTCAGAAACCAGAACATGCATCAGATAAGATGAATACTGTGGAAAAAGAAAGGATTAAGTGGATATTTGTGAAGAATTGGGTCATCTTTGTTTGGAAAGTTTTAAGAGCCAATGTAATCTGTTTTACCATTATGCCTATTACTCAGAAAGTTTAATTTTTATTAGTGTCAGTTCGTATGTGTTTCGAGACCTGAGAACTTTCAGAACCACTAATGTCTCTGCAAAATGAATAGTGATTTGTTTATATTGCTTGGTAATAAAAATATCTTTGCCTCTCTTATTTAGCAGCACTTTCACATGAGAAAACTTAAAAAAAAGAAAAGAAAGAAAAGAATATGGGGGAAAACACTTTTATTGTAGATATAAGTATCTAAAATGGTCTTTTTGAAGTATTTTCTTTTTAATGCTGTACAGTCTGATGTTGAGATATGTCAGAATGGATTACATTTTAGCTTTTATTTTCTGTATCTTAACAGTGAATTTTTTCGCTGTTCTCCTATCAAGTAGTGTCATGTTGGTGAGCAGCCTTTAAAAATGGCAAGCAGAAGTTCCTATACAAATTATACCTTCTGCCTACAATAAATAAATAGCATAAGCTGTGATGTTTAAAATTTAAAATTTTGCAGCTCAGTGGCCCAAGGATTTACAATAATTTCCATACAGGGTTGGCTAAGCCATAATGCACAGTCCTACTCCATAGTCCTGTTGAAGGCAACTCCAGGCAGGTGAATATGTACTTGCAGTACTGAGTTCTGAAGGCAGATCAGGAGAACTGGTGTAGAGACAACTTGCAGGAAAAAAATGAAACACAAACAAGCTGAGCAAACTCTGTGGTTGGAAATTACTTCAATATCATTCGCTTCATATGGTGGTCTTTGTTAGTCCAGTTGTGCTGAAGAGCTGGTCACAAGCTCAATTGATAAGGCATTTCAAAGTGTGCCTGGGATTGTGGGTGAAGTGCTCAGTTTCCAGGTGTCCAGTCCTAAAATGCTTAATAGATGATCATCCCTTTAATTTTCATGAGCAATGCCAGCTGAGATGCCATTGTGATTGATTCTTTTTATGGCATTACATGACTCTTTTGAAACATTGGTGACTTTACTTTTCAATTTCTCAGGATAGGAGCAACTGGGAAAAAAAACCCAAACAAAAACATAATTCATAGAAGTCAGCAATTAGTGATAATTACCAGCATTAAAATTGGTGACGAACACAGACTTGTGTTTATTTTGAAAGACCACTTACTGAGCTTCCCAGTTATGGATTTTTTTTTAATGGTGGAATAATAGGCAGTGTTCTGTTGAAATGAGCATGAAATCTTCATTAGAAACAAAGCTTTAAATTAACTGATGCATCTGAGAAGATAGTTTACTTCATAGATTTTTGTAAACTAAATAAATAGATTTTGTATCTCTAATGCTTCTGAATAGTTTGTTTTAATTGGTAATTACTAAATATAGTTGTTAGCTAATAACTTACAATAAGATCTATGTATTAACAGAATATATGTTGTTAGTGAATGACTGAACACTTATGTATACCAAAAGTGTATAAAAATAACAAAGTTTCAATTTAAATATGTTGGCTTTGGGAACAGTTACTGATTTTGAATACATAATTTGAGGAACAAATTTGTGCTTATTTTATTATGTTAATGCTTACATACTATATTAATTTTATCTGCTGTGTTATTGAGAGTAGTAGCTAAATGAATTCATAGAATCATAGAATGGGTTGAGTTAGAAGGGACCTTCAAGACCATCTAGTTCCAACCCCAGTGTCTCACTCACCACCCTCACAGTGAAGAATTTCTTCCTAATACTTACTGTAAATCTGTCTTCTTTCCGTGTAAAGCCATTTCCCCTTGTTCTGTCACTCCTTGCCCTTGTTAAAAGTGCCTCTCCAGCTTTCTCTTAGGCACTGGAGGTCTGCCTGGAGCTTTCTCTTCTCTAGGCTGAACAGCCTCAACTCTTACAGCCTTTTCTCACAGAAGAGGTGCTCCATCCCTCTAGTCATATTCATGGCTCTCCTCTGGACCTGCTCCAGCAGGTTTACATCATTCTTAGTATGAAGGAGACCCGAGAGCTGGAAGCAGCACTCCAGGTGGGGTCTCACCAGAGCAGAGTAGAGGGGCACAGTCCCCTCCCTTGGCCTGCTGGCCACGCTGCTCGTGATGGAGCTCAGGATGTGGTTGGCCTTCTGGGCTGCAAGTGCACATGGGCTGGGTCATGTTGCCTTCTTGTCAACCAACAGCCCCTAGTCCTTCTCTTCAGGGCTGTTCTCAATCCATTCCCCATCCAGCCTGTATTTAGCCCTGGGGTTGTTCCAGCCCAGGTGCAGGACCTTCACGAAACTTTCATGGGCCCACCTCTCAGGCCTGTGAGGTCCCTCCGCATGGGATCCCACCACGCTTAACTCCATTGTAGGGGATTACCAAATTTTCAGGCACGATTTTGTCCTTAGTGAAGCTGTGTTGGCTGTCATCAGTCACTTCCTTATTTTCCAGGTGCCTTAAGCATAGCTTCCAGGAGGATCTGCTCCATGATCTTGCTGGGCACAGAGGTGATTCAAATGCATAACTGCCTGGCTGTGCAAACACACCAGGTTGTTAGAAGAATAAATTGTAGTTCATGTCTGCAACTAATTGCAAAATCAAACTTACACAGCAAAAATATGCCTTGATCTTATAGCTAGGATTAAGCATCATTGCTGATTTGGTTGGATTGCACTGGCATTAATAATGTGGTTAACAGTCCTGTTTAAGTGGAGAAAGCTATGTATGAGCTTTTAAGGAAGCAGGCTGAGGTTTTCAAAAGTGCTCCTTGGTGATTTATTTGTGCCATCCCTGCCATGACTGTGTGAGCATATACTCCTTTTAAAATAATGAAGTCTTTTAACAATACTTAAACTTCAAAATCAAAAGCAATGTTTGTAGCTTGATAACCTTTTTTTCACCACCTGAAGGTTTTTCTATTGGAAAAGAAGCGTATCCCTTCTGTTAAGGGTGTACAGTAGTGTTCCTTTCCCTTTGTATACTGTGAAAGGTCCCTGCAGCATTCCAGCTTGTACAGATTTCTTTAGAATACCCTACAAAACCTCCACATAACTTATCTGCTCATTTCATAACATCATTTGAAAGGACTCCAAATCAGAGTCCAAATCTCTGACTTCCAGTCAGAGTAGGCTAAATCCACATAATTAACTCCCGAAAGCTTTTATATGTTTTCCTTCATCTGCTTATTGCATCTGTTTTCTGAGGAAATGGCATCAAATGAAGCTTGGAACATGTTGAATCTTAAATTACCTCAGTCCTCACTAGAGGAAAGTGTTGGTGCACTGACTGCACCAGTTTTCCTCTCACTGTGTTATAAGAGTTTAACCTACCTAGAATGCAGCATTTTTTTTTTTCCTGAGTGGGAGCTGTAACCTGGAGAAAAGTAAAGCCAGTGCAATTTTGTAAAACTTGACTTGAGCTCAGCTTGCAGTGACTTCTGTATCATGGTGCCTCCCAGTGTATTCTGTGTTTGATCGTGGTGGTAAACTGTTCTTAGTGTGCACAGCTCTGGGGATAACACTGTTAAAAAGAACTAAAGAAACATTTCAAACTTTAGGTGAAAGAGATGAGATGATGTTTCAGATGCTATTTCTTGGTGGTTTTTGCCAGCCTCAGTGTTATATCACTGCCGGTTCATTCTGTGAAGCTGAAAACTCCCAGGTCACCAAATTTCTAGAAATGCAATTCAGACCTAATTTTTGCAGCACTTGGAGGTGACTTGAAGGTGATAGCTTCATCATGCATGTAAGTTCAACTTAAGTAACACCATCCTGCATCCAGATGTTAATTTTACCTTTAGTATGTTTATTGTTTTGTGAGCTGCTCCTGAGGACTGTAGGAATAGTCTTGGTGTGGAAGGGATGGAGCAGTAAGGGCATGCCAGCCTCTGTATTAAGACCACGTGTGATTTGCTTTCTGTTTGATGTTGAGGGGAAACAGCTGCCCTCTTCCACCATCCTGCATGTGGCTCTGTAGTATACGCATTTTTCTCTTTCTGTCGGAGGAATTGTCCCAATCCCAGATAATCTGATGCAATGCTCCAATTACAGATATCATTGATTGAGCAATAAGAGAAATAACATTGTCAGGAAAATATATATGTCCTTGATCCTTCCCATTACTCTTGATCCTTCCCATTACTCCCAGTACTCTTATTACTCTTACAAGAGACTGAAAGATGAGACTCTGAATGCTATTGGATGCAAACAATATTTTCTTAAAAACAAAATGAAAAATAAAGGTGAGAGAAAACTGCACTGTAAATAGGGTCAATCCAAACTAATAATTCTTTTTTCTTGGAAGACATTGGGAATGCGTTCTTTATCTGTCACTTGCTGCTTAAGATTGTAAGCCCTTTTGCAGCTGAGTTTGACTATCCCTAATGAAGACAAAACAGGGTGAGAATCTCAAGACCTGGAAAAGACTGTGAGGTGGGGTGAGAAAGGGATCTTACAGTGGTTATGAAGTAAGGCTTCTACTCCACCTTACAATCTTGTTTTGAGTTACAGATAAGTCTTCCCTACCGAATGCTACAGTTTATGCTGTAAATAGACTTTTGACTTTGAAGTCTGCACTTGCAATGAGTGTATATATTTGTTATTGTCACTATTACCTGACATTCTTTCTGCTGTATGCATGTTCAGGGTACATCCTACTGATGCTCTAATGGTAAAAA
The DNA here is from genome assembly GCA_013400175.1 of Phainopepla nitens. Lineage (NCBI taxonomy): Eukaryota > Metazoa > Chordata > Aves > Passeriformes > Bombycillidae > Phainopepla > Phainopepla nitens. The sequence continues at coordinate 139,995 of VXBQ01015082.1, read as the reverse complement.
AATAATACTCCCAGAACATGAGTAAGAATGATGTAAACAATCAAAAACACTAGCTCTACCTGAAACAACCAGTTCAGTTATTCTGCAGCACAAATAGATGCCTGGTCTCTCTTTGCCTGAGATAACCCTTTGAGATACAGAAGCTGTGCTGGGCCTGGCAATGCCTTTGTGGAGGAACTTGCTTTTTTTTCCTTTGAAGAGAAACTTTTCTGTGGGGTAAGCCAGATCAGAAGCCAGATTGTGTTTGGAGAACACAATTACATTATTAGGTTAAACACAAAGTAAGGACTTGATAGAGCTGACTTAATGGAGGGTGTTTGCATCAGATTCATCATTCGCTATCAGGTAATTGTGAAATTGCTTTAAGCCATAACAACAACACTCACCCCCTCCCTCATCCTCCAGTTCGGTTCCTCTCCTTTAAAGTCTCTGGGGTCATGACCCACCTGGAGGCCAAATATGTGGTATCTGGTGTACTGAATGATCTGATTATATTTTTACTAGCAGAGCCTTCAACTCAATGTGCAGTTCTGGCTCCCAAGAGTTATTGAGTAATGATCCACTTTTCAGAGGTGACTTTTTTTTTTTTTTTAATGTAAAGAAGCATAATCACTTTTTTTTTTCTATCTGAAAGTGGGTAGTGTTTACTGTACTTACATACGTCTGGACCAGGGCTCTGGTTTTTCTCAAACATCCCATGTCATGTTTCTGCACAGATCTTTTGAAACCTGAATGACTACATAGAACAAGATTGTTTGCTTGAATTGACAAGGCCTTTTTGTAAGTTCACCTTCTGGGTTTGAAAGAGTGATTAGAATTTCCCTGAGTCTTTTACTGCACAGTTACGTGATGCAGTGTTGAAGTCAGTTCTCTTTGAAATTTTGCTTTTGTTATTTCCATTTCTGTCTGCTTTGATAGAAGCTCATGGTAATTGTAGTTTTGCTTTCTACAATGAATGCCCATATTAATTATTTTATTGAAAGCTATAGCAATAATCCTCCTTTACTTGTGGTCAGGTTAGAGGAATTTCACAATTGCCTTGTTCATGTGTCTTTTTAAGGAGACAGAGTGAAATGTGAGGGCTGCTTTCCAGCTCTATTGTAAGGCAGTTCTCACTCCAGCAAATCTCATGGTTAATCCTCTAGTTCAGTGATGGGCCACTGCAAAGAAGACTTGAAATGTGTTTAGGAAATTTTTGAAGTTTTTGTGTTTTGAAGAAGCACAGCAGCAATGGAGATGTGTTGGGTGGTGCCTTAGTATTGGAATCTTTTCAAAGAAGAACATTGAGAGTGATAGAGTCTGGCCTTGGCAGTGATCTAAATTTTAGGAAATTTCCCTATTATTTCATATTTTCTTTCAGATTTAATTTTGAAATTATTCAATTCTGATAATATCTTCTAATCTCCATAGTAAGTTTTAAGGAGATTAAATAAAATACATCTGTGTACAGGGGGCAGGTTGTTGAGGTAGGGAAGGAAAAAGCATAGCAGCTAAATACACGTACATTTTGCACATACTAACATTCTGTAGAGTTCAACCCAAAACACACCTCAAAAGGTTGCCAAGAGAAGTAGGCAACTTAAGAATTACACTGGTATCCATCCAGTGGTGCTGGTGAAAGGAAAGGTGAGGGCTGGAATACAGAATTAGAGATGTGCAGATTGCTCATTGCTGGGAATTGGACCAGCTCTGTGCTGAGCTAGCTACAATTAGTGTGCATGAAGATATTTTATAAGATATTAAATAATTATTTACCCTCTCACCAAACCTCCTGCCCATTGGGAACGTCTTGGTGCACGCAGGTAGGCTCCAGCAGAGCTCCGTGCCACGTAGCGGGGTGTGGAACAGTGGACACGAGGGTGAGCCCCGATGTGCCAGAGTTGGCAGCACAAAAACAGGTTTCTGAGACTGGGGAGGAGCTCCTGAGTCAAGTCCAGCTCTGTTTTCTCTCAGTCGCTGTGTCACATCGGCTCAGATGAACTCAACAATGGAATGTCTTTCCCACATCCTCCCGAGCTCACTGATGCATCAGATGGGCAGAATTTTAAGACAACCTTGTCTTAATTTCACTATAGAAAGCGAGAGGGATTGGTTTCTTTTATTTTTACCATATATTTTGACCTCATATATGAATGCTGGCTAGACATAATATTTGGGTAACTTTTTTAACAATGAGTATTAATTTTGTTATGTTAAATCATTGGCTTTGGTCATATTTAAAAGCAGACAGGGCAGATACATGTCTTAATAAGAGAAATGTTCTTTGGTTTTGGTGTGGGGTTTTTGTTTGTTTGGTTGGTTGGTTGGTTTTTTGCTTCTCTTTAAATTCCATCAATTTATTTTTCCTCCAGGCTCTGCTGCCTCCTCAAGCCCCCTCAACACACTTGAGCCCATTTAAAGCACATTCTTCTGTCTCCTCTGCTGCTGCCGAGGTGTGCTTGGCTGGAGGCTGCCTCCCAGTTACACTGTGAGGAGGAAAACTAACCCTTTCCTAATTGCACCAGGCATTTTGGGGTAGAATCAAGTGCAGAAATACTAAGGAGTTACTCCCTTGAATTGGTGCTCCTGGCTTTTGTGGAGGCTGGATCAGGATGGCACAACCTGAACCCGGCAGTGAGCTCGCTGTTGGAGGGTCTTGCCACCTCCTGTCCCCTGCAGAAGGAGGAGCCCTGCTCTCCCCTCCCCAGCTCTGTTGAACTCCAGATGAGGCCCAGCTGCCCTAATGGCCTCAGGCAGTGTTAGGAAATCAGCTGCCCCATGCTGTTCTCCAGGGCTCCCGGCTTCTCAGCTGCAGCCCAGCAGGACCCGCGGCCACTCTGCCCCCCGATGCCTCTGCCTGCCCCATCTTGCACAAGCACATCCCTGACACACCTTCCTCCTGCTCTGCTTCCACACTGCAGGGACCAGAACTCGCACAAGCTGTGCTTCCTGAGCTTTGCTTTACTTGGCATTTCCACCAACAATCTTGTTTTTTCTTGGCAAGCTGAAAACATCCTCTGGTAACATTAACCAGCGTTCTCGGGTAAATTTGTGACAGTCTCCATCCATAGTCTCCCATCTCCTTGTATAGATGCCAGGGAAAGAAATCAAATTGCCAGCATTTTTGCTGTGTGCGTGCTGTGCTTTATTAATAGCTTCCCCTCAAAATTAAAGTAGTTACATAGATTTTATACAACAGATAGGCTGCAGAAAACATGGAGAATGAACAGACTTCAGGCAGATGTGCTGTGGGAATTGCAAATTCTGATCCATGAAGATTGATTCATTTTCATTATGGTGTTTTAACTAAAGTCTTTTCATTTGAATACATTCCTGAAATCTTACCTTAAGTATGTCATGACTGACATAAATAGCAAACAAATTAAATTTTATTGCATGAAATGTAATAATAGTCTGTCATGATTTTACTTTATGGATGTATCATCACTGATTTCAGTAAAGTCAGTATTTCAGTCACTTAGCTGATTTCCATCAATTAGTTTTTTTTCAAAGGCACCTGACAGACTTTAGCTTACTGCAACCTTAGGACTGCTTCAGTGTAGGTTTTTCCCTAACACACTCTGTAGTTGTGTGTTTGTACACAGTCTCTACCATTTCCAAATTTAATGAAAATTTATAGAAGGGAAAAGAGAATCTAGTTATCTTAGGTATTGCACTGCTGAAATAGAATGTGTCAGGTTAGGAAATGTTTTTTTATTTGGCATTGTCTCTGGTTGGGGTAGAAAAGTGTAGTTGCCACAGAATTTATTAAAACCAGTCTAAATTTAGAGATGGGGAATTATTTTCCCAAAGCTACATAAAATCTCTGAACAGGGAACTGACCCTCTCTCCCAAGTTAGAGGTGAATACTTTGATTTGTTTCACACCTATGTATCCAGTAATAATTAGCTCTTAGATATTTGTCTACACCAGCAGACCTCAAAGGCTGCTGGAAGTGGCTGTCATGATTATTGCCCTTTTACAGGTGACCCTGAGGACCTTGAGCAAGCCAGTGATAAAGCAGGAGTGGAACTGTAGGTTTTCAAAATGCCAACTTATCTTCTTGGCCAAGGTCTCTCCCTGTTTGTAGGGCTAGGTGACATCTAGTGAGGGGAAGTACAAAGATAATGTTATAAGGTTTTATATTTTTGTGTCTGTTGATTTAACTGAGAAAAACTTTCCTCCGTCAAAGTAAATTTATCTGAAAGTTCAGTCTTGTATTCTGAATATTGGAAAATGTTAGATTGCTGTTTCTTTGGAACAAATGTTATTTGGTGTAATGATCTAGCAAAGTGGAAGAGTTTATATTTCAGTGAGTCTCCCTTAGCTCATTTTAAAGCCTTCCATGGCCACCCTGTTACTAAATGTTTAAATTTGAGAGTCTGTATCCTAGTGCTGAGGGCACAGATATGGGCTATGTGATGCCATCCAAGGAGAAGAATTGATCTACAGGTCTGTTTGTGCTTGAATATTTAATTAAGTTCCTAAGTTCGTCACCAGTATAAACAGAAATACTTATTCTTAAAGCAGATACTTAAATGATTTAATCACTCTATGAGTGTAAAGTGTAATTTCAAATAAAGACATTTCACTGCATTTGCTGCATGTCATTTAGTAGTTATTTATTTCTCTTTTTTTTATGCATATCTTTTGTTATAAGAGTATAATTAGATCCTTTCATAAGTCAGACTACATGTAAATCGCAGTATTACATTGAAGACAGGAGGTGAAGAGATTCCGAAAATACAGAGAAACTGACATTCCATGTAATTTCAGTTAATAGGAGCAAGAGCAAAAATTCAAGTTATTGGATGTCTTTGTGTAAAGTTTTTCTCCAAATAATGGCATACTGACAAGTGAAAAATCATGTAAACATACTCATTGACAAAAACTGATGAAGCCCAACTTAATTTTTAAATTTTTTTTTTTGTTACGTACCCTTCTGTATTCTACCCTGAATATTGTAAAAAACCCCAAATCATAATGATTTTATCTACCCTCTAATAATTTTTTTATACCAGGCAGGTTCTTGAGGCTGCCTGAGGGGCCATGTATGCAGGAGACACAGAGCAGTGTGTTGGAAATGTGCTAAAAGCTTAATGGAACAGAAGGATGCAGTCTTCCAGACTGAGAGAGAAACACAAACGTGTAGTGCTAGTTAGAGATGTTGTTCCCACAGCGTATTTTCTTGCAAACTTCCTATCACTCTCATGGATGATAGTAAGACCTCTGTCTTCATTTGTTAAATTCTCTGTGCATGGACGTTCCCATCCCCTTACCAGCTGTTTCCTTTGTGTTTTTAGACCATGGGGAATTCATATGCAGGGCAACTAAAATCTGCCCGTTTCGAAGAAGCTCTGCATAACTCCATAGAGGCTTCTCTGAGATGCAGCAGCGTTGTCCCGCGGCCAATCTTCTCACAGCTGTACCTGGATCCTGACCAGCCTCCTTTCTTGCCGGAAGGTAACCATGAAAGTATGGCACGTTTCAGTTGTTTTTCTGTCTGTGGAAAGGGGTGGGGTGTGTTTCATTTAAAAAAAAA
>VXBQ01015082.1:89520-134449 GCA_013400175.1 Phainopepla nitens | reverse complement strand
AAAAAAAAAAAAAGGCAGGAACTGGGCAGCAGTTCATTGTGTGGCAAAATCTGAATCTTGGGCGTCATTAAGGGGAAAGAATGGCATGCTGGTTATTTTAAAATGAGACAGATGTTGTATTAAAAGGAGATACCATTGAAAAGTTTAATTTTCTAAGTTATTTTCATTTTTACTATATTTCATTATTTTTTCTATTTTTATTCTTCAGATGTGAAGCCGAAGGTAGAAGAGTTGGATAAAGAATTAGTACATCGCTATTCACAAAATGGAAACCTGGACTTTTCTACCAACCAAACTGTTAATGAAATGGAAGATGAAGAAGAGGATGAAGACATGTCAGATTCAAGTAGTCCACCAATCCCATACTCACAAAAACCTGCCCCAGAAGGGTCTTGCACTACTGATGGTTGGTATCCTTTTTTTTACTGTATGATCTTCACAACTGCTTCTAATGATAATGTGCACTCTCTACAGGTACAAATTCTTGAGCTAGAAAGTCTGAAAATACAGTCAGAGTCTTAGAGCTGACAAAATAGGGATTAGAAGGACTTGTTTGAGGACATAAAGTTTAATGTGTCATTAGAAAGCAGTGCTGAGGACTGTCTGTGGCACTTCATTGGTTTCTGAAAGTCCTTTTTTTGGTCTGTGTGATTCAGTGTCCTCAGAGAGGTTGCCTGAGTTGGCATTCAGTATGGCTGGTTCTCAGTCTATCCCTAAATGATTCTCAGAAACATTGGTGAAGCTGGATGTAGTGGCTTCCATGGGGAGAAGGAAGAGTTTAGAGAAAGAAAATGGGGAGGACACTTAGTGTGCTTTCTGCTGCTGAGGTGATAAGAAGGTTGGTAGTGGAAGCTTGCCTGTTTTGTCTTCCCCGTGTGTCTGCTGGCCACTGCTTCCTTACCCTGAGTTGTCTTGATTCGTTGTTGCTCAAGATGAGCAGAATTGTTTAGCATACTATATTTGGATTTAAATGTGTTAAGGAAAGAACCAGGTCATTATGCATGTACCTACTTGGCCAAAGAAAAATTGATGTGATTGGTTCATCTTATCCCAAAATTGTTCTATTCTGAGGATTTAACTTCCTCAAAAAAGGACGATCTATTCATATTTAGATGTGCTGCTTTTTAAAACAGCTCCCTGCTGACTTCAGACACCTGAAAACAAGAGCTGTTCCCACCAGGTCCAAATGCCCTTCTAGACATTTTATTCAATATCTCCCTGAATCATGGAGTTCCTTGTGTACAGTTCATCAAAAGCTGTAATTTGTAAGATGGTTTTGTACTTTACTTAAGTATCTGGTTATATGAAGTGACAGAAGTAAGGACCAATTCCTGGCAATTCTTTGACATTTCTAGGGGGTGTTAGTGGCATGTGTTGTCATCTTTGCCTTTTCCACTTCCAAATGCAGCTCACATGAGCATGTTTACCCTCTGTAACAGCGTACAGCCCGTTCCCTATAGCACAGAGAGCAGAAGGGCTGGCTGGCTACTGTGAAAAGATGGGGAATATTGTTGGGAGAGTTTGCTATTCACACAGAAGGGTGGTTTTCTGTTCTTTGAAGGCCTGTAAATTTGAAGGAGGAGAGAAGAAATTATAAAAGTATGTATTCCTAGGGAAGTGTTCTCAGTTGAGGACAAGTACCAATAAAGTCTGCAAAATCTCATGTGGAGAGCAGGAGCGATACCTTTTTCACTTCACATATTATATGTATGTAATATTAAACTTCTTAGTATGTCCTGGAAAATTTTGACCTTTCAGGGATAGTTTTGTGTTTTGATTTTTATCTAGAAGACTTCTATGATCAAAGCACTCCAGAAGAAAGTTTTGTGTGTTACATCTGCATAATTTTAGGGTTGTTCATTACTCATTTTTAAGTTTACCATTCTGAGTTTACAAAATCTGCCTTACTTTTAGATGTTCTCAAGGAACTGATTTAAGAGAGCAGTGTTTTTGTATCTGAAAAAGGACAGGAAAATAGATTTTTTTTTCCAAATACTTCTGGTGATCTGTTGGGACAGTTTTACATAATTGCTTAAAATGCTCTGGTTCCCAGACATTCGAAATGCAGACCATATCTCAACAAGATATTAATCTGGTAGCTCATCTTTCATCTCATGGGTATGCCTTCCAGAGATGTAAGACAGGATCACTGCCATTGTTTGCATCCCTTATCTTAGTTATTTAATTGCAAAGGTAAATAACATTATGGAGATGTTAAACAATACTGATAGATAATCTGAACTCACTGTGTTAGGATACTTTAAATTAAGCATGTATTCAATTGCTTGTCCAAGAGCAAAATATTGGTACTAGAACCTGCAGTTCATAGCTCTGCTCACTGTAAAACCTGTTTCCCACCTTTTGGATCAGGTGGGATGAAATCTTTTTCCCTTTAAGGTATTTGTGCTGTTTGCTTTTCCTGAATTTTTTGTGTGCCATAACCATCATAATTTTTTCTGTGATGACTTGTTCTTTTATTCAGATGCATTTGTCAGTCTCATGCATGTGGAAAGTAGATCTTAATGCCTTTAGCTGTCAGCTAAGAAAAAATAAGTGCCACAAAAGAGAATTTGTTGGAGATCCTTTCTCAGCTGGTTGTAGTCTTAGATCTCTTAAGTCTCTCCTCAGCCCATTGGAAAGAGCAACTGCATTTGCCACTGAGCTTTGCTATTAGTCATGAAAGCAACTCACTTATTTTCAGGGGCTTTGGGTTGGTTTTTTTTTTTTCTTTCCTGCTCAACACAGATTTTTGTAACGAAAACTTCCATGAAAAGAGGGTTTCAGTAAAAATAATTTATTTGTTTTCATACGGGTACCTCAAATAGGCAGCAAAATTCTTTTATTAGCAAGGAGCTGTTCTGAACCACTTGCTTGCTTTAGAAAAGGCTGCTTCTAATTTGTGGAGTGACATTCTATGCGAGCTGTGGGAAACACAATGGTATCACCTTTCTTTTGTTAGCAAATCCTCAATTTACCTGATGCTTAAAGAAAGGCCAAGGTAGTTTCAGAAGTAATTAGGTAAGCAGGTACTTAACACCTGATCAGTTATTGTGAGGTTACAATAGCGAGTGACAGTGACCTCTAATTCACATGTAATTCCTGGAAGCTAATTCCTTATGCAAATACCCCATTTATTAGAGTGCAACAAGGGGCTGGTACCCCACATGGAAACTTCTTCTTACAGTGGGGAAAGAAGATTTTTAAGAAGATTCTAGCACTTGTAGTCGTTGACAGCTGTGGGGATACATTTACAAGAAGATGGGACTGGGTTACTTTAAATGACATGATGTCGGGAATGCAAATGTGCTCCTCAGAAGCAAAAACTAGTGAATTTTCTTTCAAAGAAATGAAGATGTCTGTAAAACCTGTTAATATTTTAATTTTTTAGTGATTGTTCCTGGTATTTGCAAATCTTTAACCGAAATATAAGTGCTTTTTCCTTATTTGAAACAAAGCTGAGATCCTATGAGAAGAACATGGTTTTTTTTTTTTTTTTTTTTTAGTAGTTCAGCAGTTCAGCTTTAGACTTTTGCTTTTTATAATTACATGTCGATTAAAGATTGACAAAGAGCAGTTGGTTTGGTTTACTGACTCATGTTTTCCTCTCTTTATACTCCGATTTTCATAAAAGATGCACAAGTAAATTAAAGTGCCATTCTTTATTCTTCAGAGGAAATGTTTTACTGCTGTTTGACATAGAAATGTAGTTGCCAGCACAATTATAAACGAATAGCTATGAAATGTAAATGGATTTTAAGTGTTCTGAGTCTTAGACACTGACAGGACAAGTTCATCTAGTACAGAGACATTATGTCTTGTCTTTCTAATGTGGAAATTATTATTTCTAACAGATAATAAATTACCAATGCAAAAATCATGCAAAACAGAAAAGAAGGTTGGGGTCTCTGGTGCTTGCTAGTTAGAAAAAGACAATGTAACAGAGAGAGGGTTAAGTTAATCCCCCCTTCATCTCCCCACAGTCAGTTACTTGCTTCCAAATCAGTGTGTTTTGGGTGGAATTTCCTCATTCAGTTTCAGGAAGCAGCAGAAACTTAAAAGAGTGCTTTTCAGCCCTGAAAGTCAAGGGAAAGAAGAATAATGAAGGGCTCTTGAAGTATACCATCTGCATGTCTTTGAAGGAAAATTCAAACCTTTTACTGCACAGAAGGAGATTTGCATGCTCTCCGTATCTCCTGGTGGAATTAAGTCCTGGATGTACCTGGCCATGCTCTGCAGCCCTCCCTGCTTCTCCTGTGGCAGCTCTTCAGTGAGCAAGAGAAAACCTCACAGAGGCTCTGAGGTTCTGTCTGTGCTGCCTCTCTCACTGCCCACCCATGGGGATCCCTTTCCCTCTGCAGAAGGGGAGCCAGAGGAAACCATTTGCTATCAGCCTTGTTTATTATCTCACCACCTAGAAGACAAGGTTTTGGCAGTTGCCTGTGAGCTCTGAGCTGGTGGCTGCTTTCCACCAGTGCTGGCAAAGGGGTAGAGATTATCAAGGTAGTGAATTTCAGCAAGATTTCTGAAGTTCAGGAGCTGGTTGGATGACTCGGTGTCCCCAGACTGAAGTCCCTTGGGGCAGGAAAGTAATTACAGTTCTCTCACAGGCTGAGCATCACAGAGGCATGTGCTGGTCAGCCAGCCTGCACATGCATACCTCTCTGATCCAGAGATGTCGCCAGCCAAAGCAGAGGAGGATGCCAAAGGAGATTGTGAAAGGGGGGAGAAGGGGGAGCGTGGAGGGGTCTGGGAGCACTGGATAAGTACGAGATGATACTGGAGTAAATCGTAGGTATTGTTCGCAGATTAGGTACGATGCAGCATTTCTACAGTCCAGTGCTACGTATCCTAAATGGTGGGGAGTAGTACGTATATTAAGATCTACAGCCTCTCAGGTAAGAGGCTGCTGTTCCCATGATAGCAAGCTGTTACTGAATTGTGTTTGTAGCCTTGTTATGATGTTGTTTCTTAGGGTTCTTCTGTAGCTTCTCCCTTGGGGACTGATGGAGGATGGTGGCACACAGCTGCTCAGAGCATAGCTGAAGTTGTTTTGCTCATAGCCCGGATAAAGCTGAGTCTTTTCTTTCACCTGACATGTCTTGGAGCACTGCTTCACTTCACTGGGACATTAAAACCCTCAAGCACTCTGAAGGGCTCAAAGCTTCTCATGTGATACTCACCCTTCTCAGTGTTGTGTCCTCCTTCAGAAGGCGAGTCTGTACTGACACACAGCAGCACTGGGAACCTTGCTTGTGCTAGTATTGCTATTGCTAGCATTTCCTTCAGAAGCCTCCTGTCGGTCACCACTTGTGCTTCTGGGCATTTCCGGAACATTTTTAGGTAGAGGCTGGGCTAGAAGGTAATTGTGTAAAAGCATGGGTTTAAATCTGTGTTGAAATCTTACTGCACTTGCTGTTTCATAATCCTTATCTACAGATTTCCTGTTTGCCCACATTGTCAGCAGTGGGTAATTTTTCTATTTTAAATCTAGATGTAAAGTGGTATTTTCTAAGTAGGTCAGCTACTCAGATTTCACTGAATGCCTAAATATTTAAGGTCAGTTTTGAAAATTCTGGATATAATACCCAAGTGGCATAAACATTTGAATAAGCAGATTTTATCTTGACTGTAAGGGACTTTTCCCCTGGATTTATCTGCGACTGTTTCTTTCTAAATTACATCAAAAAGTCTAGATAATACTTAGCCTGGTACCTGGCTTTCTATTTGACTAGGATCAATATGTTTTTAGAGAACGTGCCTTAAGAAGAATTTAACAGATTAAAATCAAATGGCACCTAATCAGAAAATTGTGCTTTAAATATGCAGATTTAGTACTTCTCTCCTAAAACATATGGAAGTTTTTATTGGTAAGTTATTGATATAATCCACTGATTCCTACATGAAAACTTTAGGCACTTCATTTCAGTTCATTGCCTGGAAAAAGGTTTGTGTGAAGGGTGAATCCAGGCTAGCTTTCCATGAGCTGCTGCTGGAACTGAGCTGATTGAAGAACTGAGGAAACCATTCAGCCAAGAACTGGTTCAGCAGATTGTGAGTGTAGGCACTAGACTGAACCTGTATTGGACCCTGTTTTCAGCAAGTTGCTGCTTGCCAGGAAATTTATGCTGATTCTGTGCATTCCACTTTGCACATGCTCTGTGCCTGCTACAGTTCTGAGATGAAGCCAACACCCACTGACTTCCATAATTTTTGCTGATGTTTCTGTAGGTTTTGGCACAGGAGCTAAGAGCACAACACATATGTGTCAATAAGGACTGAGGTGGCTTTTGGTTAAGCTGTGATCACATTATTACCAGATACTTAGACAATGTCTTTCTCCAGGATTTTTTTTCTTTCTTAAAATTTCTGTGACAATTAAGGACTAAATGAATAATCTTTTAAATCAAATGTAAATAATCGGTATTGTTAGCTGAAGTCTTAACAGCTATTGAAGTAATTTCAAATTTAGCAGTAATCTTGATTCTTGTGATTATGATTTTCTTTATTGTTATTTAACCTGGACGCTGCTTTGGGTTGCCTTGCTATGCTTTTTGTGTGACCCAACCTGCTACCTCCTCACTGCAGGGCACAGAACAGCAGAAACTGTCTCAGGTCCCCATTTTTGCCCACTTCTGCTGCTTTAGCTCTACATTGGTTAGAAGCCCAAGAAGCAATGTTATGTCCTTATTTTGTGTGCATATATGTATTTTAGTGGGGAAAAACTTAATTGGGGACTTGAAAGTCATGCAGTCCACTGAGACTTCAAGAGACTCAAGTGGAGACTTAGTGAAAACATGATTCGTATGTCTATGGAATTTCTAAAATGTGTAGAGAATTTAAAAATTAGATATTTAATTATTTGAGTGCAATAAAACAATTTTTAGTAGCCACTACTGAACTTCAGTCATCAATTTTTATCATTATTTTGTGTTACTTGATGGTGTTTATATATCAATGCTAACCTTCTACAAGCAACAAAAACAAAATTGTTTCTCCTGAAAAAACTAAACTAAAGTTTGGCAAAGAAAAAATAATCTTTGGCATGTTTTAAGAGCTTTTTTCTGTTATTAAATCACAAGCTTATCCTCTTATTTTGATTGTTTTTCAAAAAATTTGTTTTCAGAGCCATTTGATGTCTAATTTTTGGACACTTAAATTTCTTTTGTGCCTGTATATGTTCAACATATTTAAAATAATGTTATCTATTGTCTCTGAGGCCCTCAGCTAGGGGTTCTGATGAGATACTATCTCAATTTCCTCTATTTCCCTTAAAAAGGATATATTAAAATGCCAGTTACAGCATCAAATTGTGAAGCCCAGTTGCTTTTGTAACTGATAAAACAAGGAAAATTAAATGAATTCTTTTGAAGAGTTATCATTTGTTTTGCCTTGTTTTGTAGGTTTTTGTCAAGCAGGCAAGGATTTACGGTTAGTGTCTCTGTGCATGGAGCAAATTGATATCCCAGCAGGCTTCCTGTTAGTAGGAGCCAAATCTCCCAACCTTCCTGAGCACATTCTAGTCTGCGCTGTTGACAAGCGGTTTTTGCCGGATGATCATGGAAAAAATGCACTTTTAGGTAAGAAATCTTTTTTTCCTTTGTGCTGTAATAATTCAGAGCAAAAAAAGCCAGTTGAAAATTATCTAATGTCATTTCAGCTAATAACCTTCTCTTAGAAATATGTTGAGGAGAGGACTGATTCATTAAATCAAATCTGTAGACGAACCTGCCTTAAAAGCCCATTTTAAAACAAGTCCCTGATTCCACAGTTAACCATGGTTGAATCTCCTAGATTTCTGTGTGGGCAGAAGTCAATTGCAGCCCTGGCATTCTAAATGTGAACTATCCATATACTCTTTATCTCTGCTGGAGCTTACAGCATTTTCATTTAAGAAGAAATATGCTCATGCAAGTATTGAAAATGGACTATATAATTTTATTTTTTTTTTTTTATTAAGGGATGATTTCTGCCCTTGGCTTCACCAAGGTCATTGTTCTCAGTAAAAGTTCTGGGAGCAATTTGCTTCCCAAAACCCAATACATAGGGACATCCCCCCCACCCTCTGCCTTTCCCAATTGTCATAATCTGTTACATTTATGAAGTTTAAAATTTTAGTACAACAGTGTCTCTTGGTAATTGAAGACAGGCCTGTGTGCACCTAGATTTCCTGCCTGGGTCACAACTGGTGCACATTTTAACAAACTAGTAGAAGTGATTTAATGTATTTTGGCTCCTTTAACCTGTTTTGAATTTACTCTCTCATTTCTCCCTCCAGTCATTGTTCTGTCTAGGATATATTCAGAAAGACCTTTCAAACAGGAAAAAAATTACAGCAAAGGATAAATGCCCCGATTTAACTGTATTGCTCAAATTCTGGTCCAGACCAGCAATATTTTGTGTAACTATTGGAAACAGCTTTGTTTTGTGCATTAATGTTTTGTCTCCATTAAATCCATTTGATATGCTACAGCACACTGTAAACCTTTGGGCCTAGGGCAGAAATGCCCCTGGCCTGAGTTAGAGAGAGACTGTGGTGTGATGTGCCCTCACTGGGTCTGACTGGAGATGTGGGATAACAGGGTACTCTGGTGTACACTTCAGGATGTGGAGGAGCTTCTCCCCTGCTAAGCAGGGGAAGTGTCAGGAGTTGACCAGTAAGAACTATGTGATAGACAGGCAGATGGTGTTGAAACCTGATTAAATGTGGTACTGTGTGTCTTTGCTGGTAAGCCTCCCCCCCATCCATCATCTCTGGTCTCATTTGATAACGAGCATGGTGATTCACATCTCTGGCATTGCAGATGTATTGAAGTGCCCAGAGGCTTCTGTAACTGGCACTTGTGAGCAAAGGACTGACTCAGTAGCTCTCTGAGACCCTGGGTACTCTTTCTGAAAACTGTGGAGATGCACCAGTAGATCCTATGGGCTGCAAGGGAGTAAAGAAAGAATGACTCAGTCCCAGGAAAAACAGGATGAACATCTTGGCATCCTCGTCCAAGCTGATAATGAGGCACAGTAAGGTTAAAGACAATGGCCTAATTATTAAGAGTTTTATGGATAAGGCATTTTGTCAAAACCACTGAATATCTTTGTCATAAACCTATTAATTTGGCTGACAGGTGGGTGTAGGAGCCAGCATCCTCCAAGGTGTTTGTCATTGTGGAAAATAATGATATTAGCAAGAATGAAAAATTCATTCTCTTACAGATTTTGAACTGATTATTAAATGGTAAAAAAAACCCAAACTAAGAAAAATAAAGCATTTCCAGTAGATATTAATCTGCTAGCACTTTTATAAATCAGTATTGGTATTCCACAGAAAACATTTTTTTATTAAGGTTTGAAAGCAATGCAGAGATAAGTGGCATGACAAGTAAGACAGGGGGGCTTAATTGTTCAGCATTAGATAATAGAGGGCTGATTCAAACAACAAAGATTTTAAGGCAGACCCATTTCAAAACATGCCCTGTGCTTTGTTCTATGAAATGTTAGACTGGTGCCATCATTATGCCAGATTGCCATTAACATAGCTGTGAATGGCACTGGAAATCAAGGCTGCTTATAATTCTTAGTCTGTATCATGTCCTCCAGACCTCAGCTCAAAATTTCACCCCTTTCTGTGAAACCGTGTTGGGAATGTTGCAGAAAAAGAGTCTTCTGTCTTTGTTCCTAAATTTGTTACTTTCTTGAGAAACTGTAGGTTTTTTAAACTATTCTGAAGCACTCCTAACGGTTGGCCATACAAATCTTGACATCAAGTGATTGCTTTAAAGACTTCAATAAAATATAAGGTTCAGCTTACTTAGAAAGTATTTTGTATAAAAGCCTCAGGGAAAATTTATTTTAATTTCAGTCATATGAAATTTCCCTGATGGATTAGCCACTGTTTTGAGAGAGATGTCTGCAGTTTGGAACCCATGTTTTTTTAATAGGGAAAAAATGCTTATGTTTGTCTTTTTTTCTCATGGAAGTTTTCTAGTGTGGCAACATAATTCTCCTCCTGCCAAGTGGTTATTCTTCTCTGCACTGTGTAGAGTGTAAAACTGGTGGTAGGATTTTGGCATGAGTCAGTAGGCCCAAGGAGATGGAGAAGTTTCAGAAGAGCTAAGACTGACATACATGTGCTGTGTCTACAGAAGCTGGCTGGCTGGAGGCCTCCAGTCCCTTGGAACTGGATGTGCAGGTAGGTTTAGATGGCCTTATTCCTAGCAGATAGCACAAGACATTTAATCTGTTTGTGTATCTTCTGCTTCGTTCTTCCAGGATTTTCTGGGAATTGTATAGGCTGTGGAGAAAGAGGATTTCGGTACTTCACAGAGTTTTCCAATCATATCAACCTGAAATTAACCACTCAGCCAAAGAAGCAGAAGCACTTAAAGTACTACCTAGTAAGGAGCTCCCAAGGTGTACTGTCAAAGGGACCCCTTATTTGCTGGAAAGGTAATAAAGGTGCCTATTCATTTAGGGGTGTTTTATGCTGTTGGGGTGATGTTGAATGAAAAATTGAAAGTTGCTGTTGAAAATGTATGCATTCAAAAGCAACTGCTTGAAGGGAAAATTCTCACTGATTTCACTGAAGTTTGGATTTTGCCAAAGAAGTTTAAGTTTTAATAATAACCATGTGATTGTAAACACTCTTTCATCTCCCCATACTTTTGGTGGCAGTCCTAGATCTGCCCACCTTAGGATGTGCAGTCATCTTGGTAGAAGAAAAGAGTTTACTCAGTCAGGCACTTTTATGTGCCTGAAGCAAGGTGACTCACTGCCAGGGCTGCAACATTGGTTTTCCACTGATACTCATCTTTGCAGGTGCAATCCAATCTGTCTCATGCCTGAGGATAGCTAGCGTGCCATAAGATTAAGGAAGCTCAGGTCATTGATCTCAGGGACAGAAAAGACTTGGATGCCCCTGCCATTTGCAGTGTTTTACACTTGGTCTTACCCTCTGCCAGAGCAGCCTGTGCAATACTATGTGCTACAAGAGGGTACATTTGTGACCCCAAGGCAAGGTAGCCATGGGGTCTCTTATTGGAGGATGCAGGGTTTTGGAGCTAGAACCATGCAAGGACTCAAGGAAAGAGTGGTTTACCTACTCACTGTCTGCCAGGTTATGTGCAGACTACCTGACCTTTTCATCTGTGGTCTCACTCAGCGAAGACAGAGTTCAGTCTGGTCCCTGTTGTTCCAAAAAGTTGATGTGAGGAGATGGGAAGCTCTGCAGGAGGACTGACAGACATCTGAAGAGTCACATCCTCATGTGAATAGCAGCGTGACACCAGAAAGAGATGGTTATCACTGAGCTGTATGAGTGATTATAGTTTGTATCAGTTGGTGCTTCAAAAGGATCCTGGCTTCAGCTGCCTTTCTCCCTTACAAGGATAATTAACTACTGCTTTAGAGTGCATGTGGCTTTTCAACAACAGTTTTCACAAAAATGACACAAATATTTAATTTGGTCGTGAAATTCCAAATATGGACAAAGGAAGCCTTATTTTACTTTTGGAATAGTTTTTCTGAAACCCCTCCCTGACGCTCATGCAGTTGGAGTTGGTGTGTGGCCTGTTGAATGCAGTCAGGAGTAATGCACATGTAGAAGAAACAGATACTGGTTTCACTTTTGGTTATATGCTAATTGCAAGTGTTGTGAGCACCCATGAAAGTTTAGAAAAACAACCAAAAGTCAACTTCATGAGCATTACTTTGGTAGGTTCTATCCCCATGTCGCTGCCCTCCATCTAGCAACCTTTCACTCTTCACTTACATTATTAGAAGAAGAGTGCTTTTAAAAATTTAAACACTTCTCTTAAAACAAATCCTGATTAGATCTCAGTTTTAAAAATGGATTAATATGTGATTTTCAAGGTGACTTTCTCCTCCCTCAACTCAGTTTCCATCCATCCAGACACTAACAGTGCTGAGATCTCCCTGAAGGTTTGTGGATGCATATTAAAAATCCAGATTTCAGAACAATTTCTCCTTTTAAAGGGCAACACATCACGGTTTGTATACAGGCTGTGCCACAGAAGTCGCTGAGTGTTTTCTGGGACATGTCCAGTACCTTCAAATCTCTTGGAAGCTGTGATCTGAGGGTTCTTGGCGTTTTGCAGCATCTGGTCTGTATTTGCCTGGCCCCCTGAGTGGCCCCCAGGGAGGTTTCCTTAATTAGAAGGCAGAGTTGACTAAACTGCGGGTCCGTATTTTCGTTGAATGCTGCCATTTGCCGCTGTTTGTTGTACGTGCTCTGTGTATGCTCTTAACATTTTGTCGCCTTTCGCCACCGTGTTGCTGAACTTTGCTGCTGCAAGGCAGGCCTTGTTAATATGTACTGTAGCTGCTTCGTTTGCAGAATGTAGAAGCAGGCAATCATCTGCTGCTAGCCTCCCTGCTAAACCAAATCCTTCGGTGTCACCGTCCACGACCCCAGAGGGTGGATCAGCTAATGGATACAAATCAGGGTTCACTCAGACAGGTAGGAGCTGAAAGTGCTGTAAAGATAACCATTGGGGGTGGTAAGTTACCTCAGACACTGCTGGGTCAGGGATGCTGTAAACAACTGGGTGTTTACCTTGAGCCATGTATAGATTACACTGGAGAGGATGCCTTTCACAATTTGCTTTGGCAAAGATTAAGACCCAGGTGAGGCTGAAGGTTAGATTAGTCTCAAAACAAGAGTTGATGTAAAAGCATTAAACGATCTTTTGATTAATTTATTTGATTCTGTGCCTCCCAGTATTTGTTTCAATAGTTTTTTTGTGCATCTCAAAAAACTTCAATTACACATTTGTAGGGAAGTGTTTACTTAGTATATAAACTAGGCTACTTGTCTGGAAAAGGAAAATAATTTTAGGGAGAGGATGCCAGATTTTGTTTGCTTGTTTCCTTATGTATTTATGTTTTATTACACACAAAGGTGTACTTAGAATTGCAGTTTGCCCCTATATATACAGTGGGTTTGTGTTAGGTGAGCTAACAGGTCTCTCACAACTGAGAGAGAGTTGAGCTGAGCTATTAATGATACCCTTAAATAAGGAGAAAATATAAAAATCAAATAGACATTGACTGACAAAGAAGCAGCATCTTAATGTCATGTATCTATTTATTTATTGTTAATAGACAAAGTGCTTTTGTTTGAGCTTTCTTCCTCATTGCTTTATTGCAGCTTCATCTCTGCTGTTGTATGTTTTTGTGTCTGTTCTTGCTATTTCTTGAAAAATTAAAAACAAGAGAAAATGGCCTGTTAATTTTTGTTATTAATTGATATGAATGTCCAAAACCATGTTTCTTTAAAGGAGTATGAAATGCAGATATAAAGCAAGATGGTTAAAATACTTTTTACACCTAGAAAGTTTGTTAAAAGGAGTAACAAACAGAAGCTGAACACGGCATTCATATGAAATTGTAATCACTGATTAGTATTTTTGAGGCCCTTCCCTGAGGTAGGGGCTCCTGTCTCTGTTGAGGAAGCTAAATGCTTTAGGCTTCAGGTAAAATTAAATGACCAGTGTGGTTTAAACACATCTGCATTTCATTGCATGATCCCTTGGCTCCCAGATCCAGGCATGAGAACTGTGCAGATGCATGAGAACCTGTTTATTTGGAGCAACAAGAATTCTAATATTTACAGAGCTTTGTCTTCTATTGTATCTGCCAAGTTAATAGGTACACCTTTTATATACGGCTTTCCCCTTATCACTCCCTGCCATTTTCAGTCTGCTTGGTGTTTCTGTGTGTTACTGTTTGTACTCCTAGGTCATGCTCATCAAAACCTTTTCATCTCCTTCTACTCTTATCTTCTAGTGAAGATAATGCCACATGCATACACATGAATCCCCTGTGACTAGGAGAAGGGGGGAGAGCACCTTTTATTCAGTGGCATAAATTCTGACGTGTCACCTGTGATGGAGGGCTTTTCTGGCTTTTTCTCTTCTAGATTCTGCATAGCTCCTTCTACTGGAGTTTGCTTCTTGGTTGTTTTAAAACAGGACTGCTTATTAGCAGGTTGTTTTCTGGAATTGTTTTCAGTTCATCATCAACTCATACCCCTTTTTTTCTTTAGAAGTTGTGTAAATATTTCTGGTGAGCAGTTCAGTGTCTGAGTTCCATAAGATACATGTAGCTAGTTACAGGCATGCAGTATGAAAAATATGGTTTTGGGTTGATACTTGAGAGGGGAAAATTCAATTAATGTGTTAAGCAACTAGAAACAAGGCTTTACAAGAGAAAGATGAAGAATTTTAATAACTGGTATTTTAATAACTATAAGTCCTGCTTAAGTAACAGAGTGGTGTTTAAACATATACTAGCAATATCCACATTCACAGATAAAATTTCAAGAAAGTGTATTACAACTAGAGATGGGGAAAAAAAAATCTCCAAAGATTCTATATAGTTTATTTTAAAGAAACTGTAACACTACATATTTGCTACATCGTATTTAATGACAGACCAGCATCTCCCTCCAAGGGCCCTGACCTGGTGGTCTATTTTGTTAGCCATTCAGCGTATTTCCTGTGAACATGGACAAGATTTTCTGGTGAGGCAGCAGCAGCAGAGCCTTCTGTGTTTGTTCTTCGTGTCAGTTACTCTGTCTGGCAAAGCAGAGCTTCCTCCCACCCTCCTTCACCAAATGGTGTGTGGCCTGAGGGTGAATGTGGTTGGCAGATCAAGTTGGTCTTTATCCTCTGTTTTCTTTAGCTGGCTGTTTTACTAGAACATCTGTAGGTGAACTTAGCCTCCTTTGCCTACTTGTTGAAAACTACTTTCTGGACTGATGCTGAGTTAATATTCTTTCACTCTGCTTATAAGAATTTGCATTTGCCAGTGTATCAGGATCCGAATGCCAATTTTTTCTTGAAGTAAATTGCAACTGTGGAATGGTTAAGGGGACTTACATGGCTGAGAGTTTTGGAATCAGTTTTATACAGGACAAATATTAAAATCTGTTTGTTCTTTAGTTTATCCTTCTATAAAATGAGATTTATAGGTTTTAGCCTTGTAAAGTGCTCTAAGAAGTTTGTTAATTCATGCAAGGAGTTTGGGCTCAAATGTCCTTAATTTTTTGCCCCGATTTATAAAGAGGCATACACTTTTTATAGTTTTATAGACAGTAGTGCCGTAAGGAGGATATGTTTTTGAGTTTGGTTTTTTCCTGCCATTAGTCAAGCTTAGCTGTGTCTGACTGTCTGATTCAGTAGCTTGTTGTTGAGAATCTCAGGTGACAGAGATTCCACAACCTCTTTAGGCAACTTATTCCAGTGCTTTTTCCCTGTGCTTGCTGGCTGCAAGTTCCATAAGCTCGTCGTATCAGTTTCCTCATGTGAACCATGAGATAACTGCATTTACTTGCCTATCCCACAAGGCTATTTTGAGGAGCAGTGAGATAGCCCTTTCTACAGTTAAAATATTTTTTGGTGTGTGTGAGTGCAAAATATTGTGGAAGAGGTCAATCATGGGTTCAGTAGATTATAAGATTATATAGAAACACCCAGCTAAATGTTTGTTAAAACTCCTGAGAGATACATGGTAATTTCTTAGGAGTGTAAAAAAATTGTTTGCAATTTATGCAATGATAAGTTTTGATAAGTGTGTATATAATAAAAATTATATGTATGTATATATATAAATTTTAATCATTAATTGAATGACTTCTATTCTCAGATTCTTCAGTGTTCAGTCCAGCAAAATCATCTGCTGCTGCTGTTAACTTAAGTGGAACACAAGACCCATCCCGGAACAAGAACATTGTGAAACCTCTGGCTCTGTCAGTACAGCTCGTAGGAAAGGCATTTGCTGCAGGTATGGCTTTGCTTTCCAAAACACCTGAGAGCCAAGGGAGTCATCAGCTTAACAGACAAGAAAAGAGAGAGTAATTTTTTTGGTGAAAGAAGGAAAACATCATTAGCATTCTCCAGAACTCTTATATTCTTGCAGGCTTCAGCACAGAAATTTTTGTAGTTAGTGCTGTCCCCAAGCTTGAGCCAAACCTTGGCTTTCAGATTTAACATCCTGGTAGGAGTGCAGTGGTATCTCTCTCTGCACTTCCTAAGGATGTAAGTGAGCATAAATGTCACCTGCTGATATCACATTGATTCCTGCCTCAGTAATTGAGAGCTGTGTGTAGTTCTGCATTTCTAACAATTATGGTTCCTCAACATTTAGTGGAATTTAGTCTCATTTTAAGGAGTTTTAATATCTCTGCTGTTTTAATTGCTTATTTCTGTAGTGTGTTTTTAATAAATTATAACCTTCAACTGTGACTGTGAAGTCCCTCACTGATACTCTGTTGGGATAATCTGATTGGTTTTTTTACTTTAGTTGATTAGTCTTTAAGCAGTAAAAAAGAAATCTTTACACTTATTGCAGGACAGTATGTTTGAATAAGAAAATACATTCATTTATTTGGTTTATATATGCAAATGAGCATTACAATTTATACAGGATGTATTGTGTCTGCTATTTAATATAATATATACTGTTATGGTACATAATATAATTATGTTGTATCTAATAAATCCTTAACAGTTCTTTGTGTAAAACACCTTTTACCCCTCCATACTTGTGTAATTTTATTTTGCACTGAAATTTCCTCCCAGCTTTTCAACCACTTCTGTAACTGACCCATGTCCACCGTATCTGTCCATACAAAATTGTTGACTCAGAGTACAGATGGGGAGCTTACAATGGGCAAGTGAGGTTATTCATGTTTTGTAGTTGGCTACTGGAGAGGCTTGTGCCAGAATTTATTTGGATGTCTGCAGCTGGAGAATTGCATTCTTTCAAGCCACATACATCTCTAACACTTCCAGTTGCAGCTGCCATCAGCAAGCTGCTGCACCATCTCCTGGTGTTGCTTCTGGAATACATTCTTGGGAGCTAAATCCTTGTGGGGCTGGCCGGTATCAGCAAGGAACTGCAGTTTCCACTGCCCTCCATGTTGGCAGTTTATGCCATTTTTTTTAATTCTGCAAAAACTGTGTTCTGAAAAAGAATGAGAACGAGCTCAGTTGAGCGATGGTAACTTGTGGTGATCATCTGTTGGTGTAGTTTAATTTTGTGGCCTGGATATAGCGGGTCCTGCCGGAGTGTCAGGCTTGCTGGGACAGGAGGATCACTTTAGGCAGAGGTAACAAAATTAAGCATGGTTTGCCTCAGTAATGCTCAGGCCATGGACACTTTGCAGCAAACTGCTCTATCTTCCCTTGCCCAGTGTCTTCTACTAAGGCTTTAGATGAGAGCCCTATAGTGAATTACTGTGCACAGCATATGGATGACTGGGGGGCAGATTCTGTAGATACACAGAAGTGGCTTAGAAATCTTTACAAACTGAATTTGTGATGTATATTTAAAAAAAAAATCACTGTATAAAAAAATATGTCACAAACTTCCCAATAATTTTGTGTGTGTGTGATTTTTTAATTGTATTTTGATGGAGCTTTCTTTGGATTTTTTCTTCCACCTATTCCTCCTCACCTTGAAATCTGAACAGCCCTTTTCAAGGCTTGGATCTTACAATCAGAATGTTTCTCTGCCGAGGCATTTCATGCTTTCCCTGGAGTATGTTTTTTTCAGTCACACATCTTGCCCTGTTCTTTTGCATCTGTATTATTTTATTTGTTTGTTTTCAAGATTGTCTCAAGCCTCACACTCTGTATTTTATTATACTCAGCTCCTCTTTCACTGCGTGCCACGGATGTTGCTAATGGAAACGCTAATGGAGGAAGAAATAACACATTGAGTACCACAGTCTCTCGGCCAATGCCTCACTCGACATCTCCCAGTCCTGGCTGTGCAGCTGGAGAACAAGGTAAAGAAAACCTCTCTGGTTTTTTTATTCTAAGCTGCATTGGATGTTGAGCTTGAAATTTGTGATTTTGTTCTTCTTCCGATCGTAGCTGTTCCTACCACTCAGTCTTTACAGATCCATTTGCTTTTTGGCATAACCAGTAATGATAATGCTGAACTTTTTAACACAGGTAACAGTGTTTTTCACATCATAGGCTGGTTTTATGTAAATCTAGGTATGAGACTCTGGTGCTCTGCGATGTGATACCTGCTCAATGCCAGTGTGAAATGGAGTGTGGGCTGGAATTTGGTCATGTGGGAGGACAAGGTTTAGAATTAGTTTTTTCTTTCCTTCCAGCGTCTATGTCCAGTTCTGGACCACCAAAGAAACGTCACCGAGGATGGTCTCCTGGGTCCCCAGTCCCACCTCCTGGTTTAGCAGTACCTGTTCCTACAATTCGTCCTTCGACAAGAACAGGTAAAACTTGAAGGACACCGAGGTTTCATTTGTTAAAACATAAACTCAGCCAGCCCAGCAGCCCTGTGCTGCACCTCTCACGTGTTGCACAGGAAACATAACTGATCTTGACGAAGCATTTAAGCACAGGTGCCCCCAAAAAAGCACATATGATTGCGTAGTCCTGGTTGTTATAATCTAAGATGTGACACAGGGGAAGTAAAACTGCCTGGGGAGAGAGAGGAAAGGAAGAGGCAATGGAATGGCCTGCCCAGGGAGGTGGTGGAGTCACCATCCCTGGATGTGTTTAAAAAAAGACTGGATGTGGCACTCGAGGCCATGGTTTAGTTGAGGTGTTAGGGCATGGGTTAGACTTGATGATCTTGAAGGTCTCTTCCAACCTAGTGATTCTGTGATTCTGTGAAATAATACTATTAAAAATACAAAGCTAAAAGAAATCCACAGTCCTCCAACTGTAACTCAGTTGTTCTAAAATTGTGCAGGTGTATGGATATATGAATATATTTCAAGGATTTTCATTAGCCTTCACCTTGACTGTTGTGTCTCTGGTGTGGGATGCTACAGAAACTGTACACTCCATTTCTACATGGGAAAAACAGCTTTATATAATTTTGGCCTAACAAAGGACGCTGATATCCACTAGGTCATCTTCAGTTAAAAGCAGAAAGTGAGACCGTATGTTAGTTGTGCATGGAAAAGCTGTAGTAGTTTAATATCGTGACATGAAATAGAATTAATTACGAGTACTCATCAATATCCTCTTTATCCATAAGTGTTAATAAAACTGTTCACTATTTGAGTACTTCTCAGTACTTTGTGAGATTGAGCATATTTTCTCAAGGGGGATAAAGAGTTACTTATTCTTGTTTCTATAGACTGAGAGAATAAGCAGCCAAGGAATGAAAAAAAACCATTCATCAGCATGCACAATGCATTTTTAATTCTGCTCTTGAGGACTTGGTTTTAAGATATTTTGGAATTATTTTCAGAGGTATTTGTCATAGGACGAAGGGTTCCATGGTAGTGCAGGCCTGAGCCCCTCTGAACACTTCAAATTGCAGCTTTTATCAGTTTCTATTTTCAGAAACCTGCCGAAGAGACATGGTATAAGGCAATCTCCCCTTTTTGTTGAGTTTGTCTCCACTAACCTGCTACCTCTGTTGTGTACTCCATTTTCTACGAGTCTTTAGTAGTACTTTTTTCTGTTGGATAAACAGTTTCCCCTGGTAAAACGTATGCATTCATTCATCCTGCCTTTGATGTTTTTCTATTGATGGCATGGTTGGAAAATGTGGTTGCAAACCACCACATGAAGCCTAAGAAGCTTGTGAAACAGCCCTTGCTCTGAAACCTGATTACAGATTACAAATCATTGCATTTGGTTTCCTTTACTTATGAAAGCTGCTGTTGCTCTTTCATGAATAAAGCCTGATTTTTATCCTTGTGGCAACTGTCTAAGGGCAGCTTTGATATTTGGGCCTGCTTTTATTTTTCTCATCTACATATATTCTAGGTCAGAAGTTGAAGCAGTTTCTTTCTTTGTATTGAGAGGCAGTATTGGGGGGTGGCCTTTTGGCTTAGTACTTGGCTTTGTTAAAAGATGCATATTCAAACCTGTGTTTTGCTCTCTCATTCTCACCAACAATACAGTGGTCAGAAAAAGTTTTATTTTAGGGATGAGGCTACAGGAGGATATAGGCTCTTCATTTAAATTACTTAAAACTATAGCAGGAAATGCAGAGACCTTTTGAATTTTACTACTGTTAGTGATTTGC
This sequence comes from Phainopepla nitens, assembly GCA_013400175.1. NCBI lineage: Eukaryota > Metazoa > Chordata > Aves > Passeriformes > Bombycillidae > Phainopepla > Phainopepla nitens. The sequence continues at coordinate 114,415 of VXBQ01015082.1, read as the reverse complement.
AGTAATTTTTTTCGTATTTGTTCATAAGGCCAAATCACAGTATGATCCTCTTAGTAATGGAAGTCTCTCTTTTCTTTATTTTATAGAGCCTCTTTTGTCAGTCCCAGTTCCTCAATCCATGTTAACTGGAGTTTTACAGCCTCAACCCATCCCAGCAGGGGAGACTGTAATAGTTCCTGAAAACCTGCTGAATAACTCAGGAGTCAGACCAGTGATTCTGATAGGTAAGTCTTACACTGGGAAGTTCAAATGCTGCATTTTTTACTAATACACACTCTCCAGGAAGAAGGGGGTTTTATTTCTTTTTGTTGGTTCTGGCATTCAGTACAATACAAAGTTAGTCACAAATAGTTTCCCTTAGTTGCTCAATATTTAAAACTGAAAGTCAGGCAATTTCTGGAGAATCTGATTTGCAAACAGGTCACCACTAAGTCAAATTTATGCAGAACCATTGGCCAAATCTAAGTTTTATACAAATAATATTTTTGTAAAACCCAAGAAGATAAATATTTCCAAGTAATGAAAATAGCTTTCCGGTTAAAACAACTTATAAACTAAGCAGATATTTCCTGCAGCATTTATAGTTCAGATCTTGAAGCCTCAGAATTCTATGTGAGAACCAGAAAATTGATTTGCACTGACTAAACAGAAGTAAATCATACGAACTTTTTGTCATTTATAGTCCATAGTTCTTGTAAGCAACTCAGATAACAGATCAGGCTTCAGGCTTTTGAAATCCTTCAGCTGTATAAAGTACTGTGTTCACCATTAGAAAGACATTGCTTGAAGTGTATGACTTTTAATGTGAATATGCCTTTCAACCTGAGCTATTTGGGCATAACAGATAAAAAAATATGGGTCAGGTAATGCTGCCAAAATTTTGATGAGTGATTTTTTTTTCACTCTAAATTTCTTTTAGATCCAGTGTAGTATAGGTGGTCATATAAAGTAGCTTCAGTGTCAACAGCACATGCCTATCAATACAGTCCGAGGAATAATTTACCATTCCTGAGGGAATGGAGAAGTTCTCCAAGTCCTCACTTGCACAGATAATTTTAATACACGCAGTTCCTAGAGAATTAACAGGAACCATCTACACCAGTAAATCTGTCAAGGATAGGGTTACGCTTCTGGTTTGTTTTGCTTAGCGTTGTTTTCTGGAAGCCCATTATAAAGCTCTAGCATGGTGCTCTAATGGTTTTCAGAGAAACACTTCCTTATTAAAGATGAGGGTGCCTACAGCCATCAGCTTAAGTGCAAATTGAATGCAGCCCTTAGGCTCTTGGAGAGCTGCCATTAAGTCCTCAGTTAGGCTAAATGTTAGTGGCCCTGAGAAACAGCGTCCTATTAATAGTACAGAACCAGATGTACCCAAAAGGATGGATTTGGCAAAATCTCTGTGGAAATGCTTCTTTTGAAACAAAAAACATTCTGAAGGAAAAGAGGAGTTAGCCTGTGCTCATGTGCTTTACCTTACAGAATAGCTTGTTCATTTGTCAATGTTTATTTTACCTGTGGGAACGTGGCAAAGAAGTGAAATCAATCACAGCAATACGACAGTGACTGAATCAATGCTAATGTGACTTATGCTGCTTTTATAATGTTAAGATCAATGTTTGTTTGCTTTCATGGATTTTTCTTCTTTGGACACTGTATTATGGAGAATCTGTATTTAAAGGTCAGGGTAAGACCCAAAGAGAAAATATTATCATCTGTATTTGGATAACAATAGTTACTATCCTGCTGGATATCATGCAGTTAATGTTAGTTCTTGCAAATGCATGTGATCACTTGTTGTAAAACACAGCAGAAGATCCCTGGCTTATCATTTATTTTTTAAGCTATTAAAATGCCAAGAACAGTCATTGATGCAATGTATTTTGGCAGACCGCTTTAAGTTTGGAAATGTATAATTGTGCAAGATTTCATGTAATGGCAAATTTGGTGAATTTCTGGGGGGGGGTTGTTTCTTTTCTCATAGGCTATGGCACTTTACCTTATTTCTATGGAAATGTTGGTGATATTGTTGTAAGTCCCTTGCTGGTGAACTGCTACAAGATTCCACAGCTGGAAAACAAGGATTTGGATCTCTTGGGTTTGTCCAGCAGTCAGCTGCTAAGCGTGGAGAATATGATACTTTTAACTATTCAGTATCTTGTCCAACTAGGTAAGCAATTTGTCATAAGCACTTGGTTTTATTTGAGACTGTCCTTTTTTCTTCATACTTTCTTTATGTCCCTTTTAGGGCCAGTTTTCTGGCTGCTTTTGTGGCTGGAGGAGGCAAGTGGCTCCATCTAGTGTGTGTGACTTTGCCACTTTGTTCTTGAAACGGAAGAAGTGAATTTAAAGGCTGATACTGCTTCTGCTCTCCATATGGGGATTGACCAGGTCACCTTTGTGAAATGGATTTGCAATGCAGATAACTCATTTGCTTAGAATATCAAACCATCAGTTATCACAGCCCTTTCTAAGGACACTCGGTCTGTTTTATTCAGTTTTGTGACAAATGCTGGCAGATGTGTGATGGTTGTCATTGTTTTGGTGACAGCACTGTTTACATGAAAACCACATTTGTTATTCTGACCAAGGCAAGTGATTCAGTGAATATCTCATTCTTGTAAATGTTTTTGAAATGGACTTTTTGCAAATTTGAGAGCAAACCAGCAAGCCACATCTTTTTTCTCTCATTGCAGGTCCAGTCATTTTCCCTACCTTAGAATAGAAAGAGCAGTGGTAACAGCAAGGTTTTGGAAGTTAAAAAGGCAGGATAGTGTTGGGAAACTTCCACAGCAGTCTCACCCTAACTTTTGTATTTGAAAAGATGCCACTTAGTCATAGAGGAGTGTGAAGTTACTTTTGTGAAGAGCACAGTGCATCTGTAATACATAATGGTATGAAATATGCAGGTGTTCCAAAAGCAGCACAACTGCTGATAACCTCACAGTTTGGGGAGCAAAAGTGCTCTGTGCAGGTTTCACCCATGAATGCTTACACTTTGCTGCAGTTCTGCAAGAGACAGGAAGGAAACCATTTTCTGTGTTGTAATACTCTCTAAATGACCTGTTCTGTGCCTCTCGCCTAGTCCATTGGATGCCATGTTAGAACTGACAAAGGGTTTCTTAATTTTTTGCAGGATGTTTTTCTGTTACCTTCTTTCAGTGGGCTTAAATTTGTTATTTGAGGTTTTCATCTTTATTGGAAAGTTTGTAGAGTGTGCATGCTAAAACCAGCTGCTTCACACAATTCTGGATTGATAGAGGCACCTTGCAGATTTGTAGCCAACTGATAACAGCATTTCCAATTAGAAATAAACTATTTCTTGAAACCTGTGAGTGAGTGAATCACACTCCATGGGCAAGTCTAACTTTAGGTGCTTATAGCCTGTACTTGCTGCAAACTTAGAGAAGGCTTCACGCAAAGCTTCTGTAGCAGAACTGGTTTTTTGAGCACTGTGACTTCAGCATAAAGCAGTTCTCTTACTAGCAGGTATTTAGTTTGGCTTTTGTTCTTAGCTGTGCAAAGCTGAATAGTTTCCTATTTGACCTTATGTGGAGATGTGTGCCAGTACTGTAAGATGAAAGAGCCTAAAGAAAAGTAAAAACATGCTGTAGAAGAGGAGATCAAAACATGTTGCTGGTTTGAATATTTCTGTAAACTTAAAACTGTTGGAATTGTGACAGCTGCACTGAACTGTAGCCTTTGCCCCATGTTGTTAAAGCGGATTAGAGATGATTGGAGGGCAGCCAGATTAAAAAGTTTTTGACAAGAAGAGACAAATACACATATAAATTAACAATTTATTCATGTACGCCCATTTTTTTTATTGAGAAAGTAGGACTAAAATGTTTTTCTTTCTTCAAAGTATATTGCAAAAGAATAAGATAAATGCAAAGATAAAAAAGCAGGCAAAAGCACGAAAGACAGAGTCTTGCCTGTTTTTTTCAGATCTCCTTACTTGTATAAAATATATTTGCAGATGACTGTGATCACAGATGATAAGAATATTATCTATGGAAGTGCTCCTTTTTGGAAAAAAATGGATATAGCTGAAAATTCCTATCAGTTTTCTTGTAAAATTATGACAATATTAATTGTAGGATTATGCTGTTGTGTTTTCAGAAATCAGCTGAGCAACTCGTGATGATACTACAAATCAAGTTAAAATAAACCCCCACATTTCTGATGCTTTAAACCTTCTGTGAAGACTATACATAATTAAACCTGTGATTGTGAGCTGCAGCGTTGCTATAAATAAATCCCACTGACTGTGATAAAGGAATTAGTAAAAAAAGATAAAGTTTTTTTGTTGTCTTTGGCAGCATTCATGGTGAAGTATTCTCAAGCTTTGTTTTTATACATCAGAATGCCCATATTTGCAGTATGGGTTACATTCCATCATCTGTAATTGTCAGCTTTTTACTATTGTACTGCCATTTCTACAGACACAATCTCAGCCTAGGCAGTGCTAAGATGGTCTGTGTTCTGTTTGAAAAAGATTTCTGGGTCCTTTGTTATACCACCTGTTTAGAATCCTGAAATTGTTCTCCTTTCTTGTTGGGGTACATTTGAACCATTTTGACTATATATGTTGTATGCTGTGACACCCAGAAGTGCTTTGTAGTTTTAATATCCAAATGCACATCCAGACTCAAGGCTCTTGCAAGGCTTTGTCTTGAGTGGAAGGGATAGTCAGAAATTAAAAGCAAGAGCTTATTCCAGCAATTCTCCTGTCTTAGTTGGAGAAGTAGTCTCTCTGGGATGCACCCTGAAGTTTGTCTACCCAGAAAGGAGTGTCATCCAGAACTGGATGACATTTGAATATGTTGACTTAAACTGTATAGAATAATAGAATGGAATCATAGCAGCATTGAATCATTCAGGTTGAAAAACCTTTAAGATCAGCGAGACCAATCATTAACCCAGCACTGCCAGGTTCACCACTAAACCACGTCCCCAGCTGCCACATCCATGTGTCTTTCGAATGCCTTCAGGGATGCTGAATACACCATTCCCTGAGCAGCCTATTCCAATGCCTAACCACCCATTCAGTGAAGAAATTTATCCTAATATCCAATCTAAACTTCCCCTGGCACAACTTGAAGCCGTTTCCATCTGTCCTGTCAGTTGTTACCTGAGAGAAGAGACCAATCCCCACCTGGCTGCAGCCTCCTTTCAGGTAATTGTAGAGAGCAATGAGGTCCTCCCAGGCTTCCTTTTCTCCAGGCTAAAAACCCCAGCTCCCATTTCCCATAGAACTTGTGCTCACCAGCTCTGTTGCCCTTCTCTGGACATGCTCCAGCAACTCAACATCCTTCCTGTAGTGAGGGACCCTGAACTGGACACAGAACTTGAGGTGTGGCCTCACCAGTGCTGAGTACAGAGGGTGATCATGCTGTGGTCCTGCTGGCCACATTATTTCTGGTGCAAGCCAGGTATTGCCTTCTTGGCCACCTGGCCATATGCTGGTTCATGTTCAGCCAGCCATCAACCAACACCCCTAGGTGCTTTTCCACCAGGGAGCTTTCCAGCCACTTGTCCCAAGCCTGTTGCACTGCTGGGGGTTGTTGTGACCCAAGGGCAGGACGTGGCACTTTGTTTTGTTGAACCTCAGCCCATTGATCCAGCCTATCCATATCCTTCTGCAGAGCCTTCCTGCCCTCTGTCACCTGCAAACTGCCTGAGGGTCCTTTCATAGAGCATTACTGAATATTCTGAGTTGAAAGGGACCCATAAGGATCATCAAGTCCAGCTCTTAAGGGAATGGCCCATATGGAGTTTGCACCTACTACCTTGGCATTATTAGCACTGTGTTCTAACCAACTGAGCCGATCTCACTCAATCCCCTTGTCCATATCATCGGCATAGATATTAAACAGACTGGCCCAAATACTGAGCCCTGGGGAACGCCACCTGTGATCAGACACCAACTGGATGTAACTCGGATATTAATATTTTATGATATTGTTTATTTTGCAGTTTTGTATTTGAAATCAAGAGGATCATGCTCATTTTTGTAGAGAAGCTTGTATATATTCCCTTTTACTATCAACATTTATTTTATTTTTTAGGAAACTTTTCACAATCAAAATCAATATCTATTTTTTTGTCTTACATCTCATTTGATATTAGTTCCATTATTTTTCTGGACAGTTGTGGAGACAGACTGCCATTCTTATAAGTAATCTGAGTGAAATTCTGTGTATTCTCATACTGAGAATCTGCTTTTCCATCTGTACCATTATTTTAATCTTCTTGGATTCATGATGATGACCCTTGTGTTTAGAGTCTGTCTCTTGAGTAGCCTCCCTCAATCGGCAAAAGTTTGCTTTTATTTCTGTTAGTGGGAGGCCTCATTTTCAGGGGTTGATATGTTTCAGGTAAACTTTATTTCTGCAGAGGAACGTTCTTCTCTACTGATATATGTCAATTTTTTTTTTTTTATTTGAGGTTTTGAGCTTTTCAAGGACCTGGAATGTGTGATGCTTTCTTAGAAGGAAAAAGAAAATACATTTCCAAAAGAGAACTCTAAAAGAGAGAATTATGCCCATGCCGTGCTAAATTGGACAAATCAGAATTTTTCAGTTTGCATCAAAAATGAAAACAGCCTTGCACTTACAAGTTTATCGTTGTCTTACCATCCTATGGTAATTGGATGGTGGCACTTTCCATATGTTACTTCTCAGGAAGGCAAAAATGACAGCAGGTGGCAGTTTTTACAGATTCTGTGCTGTGGGTTATTTACCCACACCCTGTTTCTCACACAACCTTTCTATTTCCTGGCCTGAAAGAAAACATAAAACCAAACCCAGTATTTCACATATCTCTGATATTTAATCCCACCCCCCCCCGCTATTTTGTCATAGAAAAGCAAGCTGCTGAAGTGTGAAGCTGCCTCCTCCCTTGTCACTGATAAGAGGTCTTGGCCATATAAGATATGGTTACTTTTACTCAGTGTTCATGAATGTTTTTAACTGTTCCTGAATATCTTTGACAATGAGACAAAGCTAACTGAACAGAATGTTATTTGAAGTTCATTTGGAGGACTGATGCCAAGATAGGATGGCTTGTATTTCTGTTTCCGGTTCAAGTTGACAGTACAGTTGACAGAGTGTGGGGAGTGTAGATCTAAAGCTGCATGTTCTTCTTTATGTTAGATGCTTGCAAATTTGCTAAAATAATTTAATTTAGCTGAGGAAGAGGTTAAACATGTTTATTTGCATCCATGCTTCGTTGATTAGTATGCATGATGAGAAAAAACAAAGCAAAGAGCACTTAACAGGCTTTGTCAGGCTGCTTGGCTGTGATTAGGCTACAAGGATAAGCATTTTGGTTTTTTGCTGCAAAAACATATGGCTGCACGCTTAGTCCTTCTATTCCAGGCAAAAGGTACATATTTTCCCACTCCCTTGTTTGTCCCTCCAGTTGCTGAAGCTAGGAGTGAGGTAGAATACTTCATTCTTTGGAGGAGGAAAAAAGAAAAAAAGGCGGTGGTGGAAGAGAAAGGCTTCTAAAATAAAAAAACAAGAGTGAGCCATGTGGGTAGATATCCGCTGAGTAGGTGGTTTTTTTAATATAAAAATATGTGGTGAAGGAGCTTGTCAGATCAAGACAGACATGTAATTATTCCTGGTTCAATAACATTTTTATATGAGACACCGATCTTCTGTTTGTTTGTTTTCATTGTAGGTCCTGACCAGATACCCCTGAGGGAAGAATTTGAGCAGATCATGTTGAAAGCTATGCAGGAGTTCACTCTGAGGGAGAGATCCTTGCAAATGAGTGCACAGTGTATCTCTGTGTCACCAGGTCAACTCCCTTGGCTTGCCAGGTTAATCGCTAGTGTGTCTCGGGATCTCGTGCACGTGGTTGTCACCCAGAATTCCCTGGCAGAGGGCATCTCGGAGACCTTGAGGTCTCTCAATGAAATGAAACATCAGCAAAAGCTACCAGATTATGTAGTTGCCATTTGTGCCTCAAAGATTAGAGGAAATGAATTCTGTGTAGTGGTTCTAGGTGAGTATATTTGCAGACTGCTTCAAACAGCAATGCCAAATTAATTTTCTTGAGTTATTGATCCTGTTTTTAAATCCCTTTTGTTCTTTTTATTCTCCTTTGTATTGTTGCACTGCTTACTGCATCTTCAGCAAGACTTGGAGTACTGAAGTGCATGAAGATATATAAAAATCTAAGACTTTATTGTTTGTGTGATTGCCTTAGAAAATATCTTGAAGTGAGCCAGTGGCAAAATAGTTGGTTTGTCTTTGTTTCGTGTAACAACTGCGATATTTTACATGGCAGAGTCTTCTGCAGACTGCTTAAAATAGAATGTGCTTTTCGTCCTTTTTATCCTTATTTTTATCCTTTTTATTCTGCACTGATGACTGGCTGTGCTGTTTGTGTGTGAATGAGTGTGTCTGGATGGAAATAAACTTTGACTAGTCATCTTTCCTTTGTAGGCAGATAAATCAGTAATGCCATTTTTTTACGTTTTTTACCTTTTTTCCTCTGCACTAGGGATAATTACTTTTTTCATAATTTTCCACAGTCCTCCATTTCATCTAATGTATAAATACTTATTTTCAATATCATTTGTCATATGCAAAATGATGTGCAGTAGCAAAGAACCTGCTAAAATTAATTCTCCAGTCACTAATGAAGTAGACTTGACACTGATCTCCCAATCTACTGGGTAAAGGCTGAGGAGATCCATGATTAGATCAGAGTGTCCCAGACTTCTAGGATGAGAAGGTTGTGTTGACAGTAAACTGCATGAAGGTTTGCTCTTTCTCTTTTCCCCTCTCTTCTCCAGGCCAGTATCAGTCTCGGGCACTTGCAGAGAGCATGCTTACCACCAGTGAATTTTTAAAAGAGATCAGCTATGAGCTCATCACAGGGAAAGTTAGTTTCCTGGCATCACATTTCAAAAACACATCTTTAGGTGAGTGATTCTAAGAAATTGAAGTTCTAGCCAAGACAGTCTTGTCTTTAGGGTTGGTGTGTCTGCTGTTCAGCAGTTAAAATGCACATGGATACAGCTCTGCTCTCTCCCTTGAGAAGTGTTCTGTTCTTCTGTCCTCCTTGTGTGTAAAAGAGTGCTTGTCCTCTTCACCTGTGTGGTGGCAGTTCATAACCCTGTGGCAAAAGATTTTTAACACTGTCTCAGCTGTTGAATGTAATGGCAGGGCATGTAATGCACCCATAAGTGCACAAGTGTTTTCTAGTTTCTGGTTTTAGCAAGGTTTTAGAGGTTGTTTTATAGTATGTTTTTCTTTGTAGTCATCAGGTGTTACCAGTAGCTGTAAAGCCATAGACCTGAAATTATATGACTGTGGTTCCTTTTTTTTTTTTTTTCTTTAATTAATCCAGTTGGTAAAGCAGTAGATAAAAGAGAAAAGTATTCTCCCTCCCTCTCTTCCCTGTATCCCCAGTCCCTTGTCTGAGTGCAGATTTGACATCAGCTATATGAGAACATGGGTGTATGCAATGTTCAATGTTGTTTCTCTGAAATTATTTCCAGATAATTTAGTGTTGCTAATTCTGATCTAGGTGATGACTTGGACAAACTACTGGAGAAGATGCTACAGCAGCGAGGGGAAAGTGTCATTATTCCTTTTAATGGAGATGTTAGCGAGTGTGTGTCATCTCAGGAGGCAATTGCCATGGTTTCTGCACAAGAACCAGGTAATTTTTTTATGTGCAAGATATGAAATAAGTGAGTAGCTTGTTAAACATCAAAATGCATACACCTCAGGAGAATCTGAGGGCACAAACATTTGCAGTCACTGTGCCAACCTTAAAATACTAATACTGCCAACTAAATGTAGCGATACAGCAGTTGCTCAGACAGAAAGTCTCTGTAATAACCTTCAGCAATTTTTTTCCCCTGATGTTTTTATAGTCTCTAAGCTAAAACATGTTATCTTCTGTTAGGTATCAGGCAGAGTAGAGAAGATGTTTTTTTTGTAACACTGGCAGAGTGTGTTCATCTCATCTTTTTGCACAGAGAAAAGGAATGTAACCTTGAGTGTAAAGCAGAGAGGAACTGTGTTCTCCTTCTGGTCTCCTCAGGTGTCCTCCTGCCTGGTAGTATGCATTAGAGACTTGTGCTCTGAGGCTTAAACTTTTACGGAATGTTTTTTAATATCTTGGACTGAAAGTGTTAGACAGGTGTGATCTGTAATTTGTTTATCTGAGATGTGTTTTATTCATCATTATGTGATAAGATGCTTAAGTGCAAAAGTTAGGCTAGGATTTCCTGTCTAAAATTGCTAATTTTCAGAATTATTTAGCTATTCAGAGTTCTAAACATACTTTACTTTTCATATCACAGTAATGGCAAAAGATACACTGAGCTGTTGTGAACACTGAGATTCTTTCAGGCCTAGTATCAAAGCAAATTCAACCTCCAGTAAAGCTTTTTTCTGTGAAAGAAAGGTATGCTCTTGGTTCATATTGGTTAACTTAAATTCATCTATTTGGTGTTAAATCTGAATGAAAGCAGAATGGTTTGTTGTCTCCACATGCATCAGGAGACCCAACTAGAAGAGCTGTCAGGCACTTTGTTCTGGCACCCTCAGAAGTACAAGTCTCAAGCTTCCTCAGAGGATTAGTTTGGAGAGAGAATGATCTTTAGATTCTGGGTTTTTTTTTTTTCTTCTTACCGTGTACTTTTTATTTTAAACCTTTGTATTTTCTCAGACAATTGTTCTGGGTTCATTTTGTTTTTAACATATGGCTGTACAGTGGTTGAAGCTATTGAGAAACTGCCTGAATTAAAAAAAAAAAAAAAAAGAAGTCTCCTAGGCAGTGAGAGGGACATTTCTTCCATAGCAGATCTGCTGAAATGGGCACTAAGGCATATTTGAACAGGAGATAGGCACACGTGCACACGCACACACGAAAACATCCTGTTTACACAGAATTCCCTGTGTAAAACCAACACAGTAGAAAAAGTGGCATAAACAAAAACTTTTAGGATTGTATCATTGAAATAATTGTAGGATTTCATCTGGTAATCTGCAAGTTGAAAATGCTCAGTGGCTAATGAAGCATGGATTGTTGGACATAGAATTTAGCTAATGGAAATACTGAAATGGAACATGCTTTTTATTTTGAGGATACATGAGTGCTCTGGTCAGTCTTTCAGTTCTCTGCATTTGGAGTGATACTGACTTTTATTAAGTCCAAATAAATCTGAATTTCAGGAGAAAATTAGAGTTTCGTGCCTTTCTCTCTCTCTCTGCTATTTATTATATGTACACATGCACATTTTATATATATCTATGCATGTGCATGCATTGGTTCATTTAACAGAATGTATTTCACTGTGTTGGCATTGAGGTTTCCTTGGGTCATGCTGTTAGGTATCCTTAAAACACTTACGGCATTTTTAAAAATGGGCAGTGCTGTACTTGAGGTTGTCTGATATATTACCATATTTTGATCAAAGAAGGAAAGTTGACATTTGTGATCTGGACCAAACTCTCCAGAGTGTTGAGATTTATTCTGGTGTGTGATTTTTTTTTTTTTTCCTGTTAATGGAGGGTAGGCTGTTTGGAGGGTCATGTTTTGCTGGGGGGTGGGAAAAGTAAACATGCTTCTTGTTGTGTTTTGTTTTCTTTTTCAAACAAACACGCTCTAGATTTGGATGTTGATACCTTCCAAATTTACCAGCCACAGCTCACAGTTGCCAGAAAGCTCTTGTCCCAGGTTTGTGCTATAGCAGACAGTGGCAATCAGAGCCTGGATCTGGGCCACTTCAGCAAGGTGGACTTTATTGTCATCGTGCCCCGTTCGGAAGTCTTGGTGCAGCAAACGCTTCAACGGATTCGACAATCAGGTAAGAGGGAGGGGAGGGGAGGCAGGCTGATAAGCCCCAGTATGTGATGTTACTACATCATTACTGGTATAAGGGGAAAAGTAAGTTGCTCCAATATATCTTTTGTCCTCGTAAGTCTGCATTTTATTTTACTTTAAAAAAAAAAAAATTTACAAAATCATTAAGACCCTGGAAAACACCGAATTGACTCATATTTCAGAGTAGTTTATTCCTACTTCTTTAATTCAAATGACATTCAAAGTTGTATACATTGCACTGTGCCTAATTTATGAATATGACAGTAGTATATCTTTACAAGGACTAGTTGTATTGTATTTGTATTGACACAAACATTGAAGCAGAGCATGAAAAGTATTATATGATTATGATATGATATATTACTATGATATGATATGATATGATATGATATGATATGATATGATATGATATGATATGATATGATATGATATGATATGATAATAGGGAAAATCAATTTTATATAAATTAATGATATTTGCAAAGGAAAAGTCAGGATAGCTTTTTTGACTCGAACAATATTAATATATTAGCTTGATGTAGGCAAGTTTGGCCTAGGGTCATGGAGCATAGCCAACTGAGTGCTGCTTTGGAAATCTTTGTGGAGGCCTGATTTTTTTCCCCCTATTTTTAGGTAATGTGAGAAGTCTTTGAAAGGTCTTCAGGCACTTTTTGGAGGAAATTTCTGTCCATTGTGAGAGAAATTGCATTTGAATAGTCATCTTCTTACTGGGGCCTCTCAGTGGTTTGGCAGACAAGTGGCAACTTCCCACTGCCCATTCATTTTTGGATGCACTCAAAGGAAAAGATTTTTATTGTATTCTTCCTTTTGACAGGCGTGCTTGTGGACCTGGGCCTAGAAGACAATGGAACAGCCTACCAGAAAGCTGAGAAATACGTGGTTCGGCTGGACAATGAGATCCAAACTAAATTTGAAGTTTTCATGAGGCGAGTGAAGCAGAACCCCTACACGCTCTTTGTGCTGGTTCATGACAATGCCCACGTGGATTTAACAAGGTAGCTGCTTCAATCTGCTGAAGGAAAACCATCCTCTCCCAGCATCTTTTCATTAGGTTTTTTCAAAAGATTTACCATCTTAGACACCTGTTGCTTTCTCTAGGCATTTTTAAGGCATTTTGGCATTTAAGGCATTTTTCCTTATAATTGGAAAGAATCTTTTTGGTTGCCCATGATATTTGTTACCTAATTCTGATTCAGCTGAAGGTAGGTGAGACGAGTTTCCGATTATTGGATGTCTAACAAGGCTCTTTTTAGAGTTATGTACTATGGTGCTGAAATCAAGGGGAAAATGCTGGATTTTGCAGTTTTCTTTGTTGTTCTTGTCTTTTTTTTCCTGTTCCTCCTCTTTTTCAGTACTCAAACCCAAATGTCTCCGATGTTCACAAGCTGGTCGTGCTTTAATTCATGTTTTTGTCACTGTTAATAGTGTTGTTTGTGATATGAGAAAGCTTACAAACATTTAAGTCTGCCTCATAAGAAAGATGCCATAGCTTCTGTAAGAAAAGGATTTAAAAAATGAGCTATATTGAATTTGGCTTTAGGTCTAAACATAACATGTACACACATGCAAAAACATTTCTTCACTCCAAATTACAACTTCATCTTGAAAGAAGAAAGAAATAAGTAAAGCTGATTATTCTGTTCTCATTCCATGAGTAAACTAAGGAGAATAATGTAGTTTAAACATGATGTGTATAAGGTTGTGGGATTCATTTCACTATCAGAACTAGTGAAAGGTGTCCCTGCCCGTGGCAGAGGGGTTGGAAGTTGATGGTCTTTAAGGTCCCTTCCAACCCAAACCATTCTATGGTTCTATGATAAGCAAAATACTCTCCTTGAAGGACAGCTGAAAATAGACAAAAGCAACATTTCTACCTGGTTTTCCCTATTACATTTTTTTATTGTCTTTGCTATACTTTGAATTTGGAATTTCTGAATATGTAATGGAAATACAGGAAATTTCAGGAGCTTGGAACATCAGAACATCAGTAGATTTTCATGCTCCCAAGCCTTTTGGAAATTTGTTGTTTCAGACTGGAAAAGCCACTGGATTTCATAAAATTTCTACTATATCCTATCCCCACTGCTCATGGAGCAGTGTTTCTTAATGAGAGGGATTTAATCATCTTTAGTTTATTTTTGGTTTCCTCAGTGTGATGCTTTTTTAAATTGTCACACTAATCCACCTTCGCCCTGTCAACAGATTTTGATCCTTTATTTGGATGTTTGTTGTTTTCCCTTGTTTTCCTGAGTTTACCCACAGAGAAAAGTCAAATGTTTTTTTGAAGTCTTTTACCTTTCCAAAGAAATTTTTTTGAGCTATGGTTCTGTGTCATTTAGAGATTTTTTTCTGTAGGAAGAGAGTTAATCCATTGAATTTCAGGATGTCAGTAAGGCAATTCTTTGCATTCTTATTTCTGCAGTGCCATTTCAAGTTCCCTGTCACATGGTGAGCCTAATCATGGTCTGGCTGATAGAGTTATTAATTGCAGGGAGGTGCTTGAAGCATTCAACCTCCTTGTTCTTCAGGTCAGCTCTTTCCCTTATGCCCTGCAAACACAGCAGTCCAGGATCAGCTCTAGCAATGAGGTGCATTGGATACAATCTGACACTGTGGTGAGTGTTTAACTGTTAATTTTAACTGTGAATTTTAATGTAGAATTCACACTTAACAGAATCTAGAAGATGTGTATGTTAGGAGGGAGCTCTTTCTCTGCTGGAGTTTATTTTCTCAGATTCCAGATGGACAGCCCTGAGATACTGATGGTAGAGGTAGCACCTGATATTTAGGACCAGGAATTACACTGTTTTCTTTATTCAGTCATGAGAGATGAGAAACCACTTTCTGTGCTCTGGCCAGAAAAAGCTATGTAGACATGCCATAAAGCTCCAGAGCTGGCTTTCCCTTTTCAAGCAGTCTGACTTTTGACTGTAAGTTATATGTCACATAGCCTGTCAAGTCTGTTCATTACTTTCCTGGTCCTAATTAAAGTTGTGTGCTAGGTTAACCAGTTTTGGTGTAGTGGGTGCTGTCATTGTGCAGAGGAAAGATCTTGTTGGATAATCTGCAGTATTAACTTTTTTCATCATTTTAGCCAGCTGATTCTGAGGATGTTTTGGATAAACCTGCTAAAAATAACATTTTCTCATATTACATTTTTGATGTATTTATATCAGATTTGACTTTACTGTGCTGAGTGGACCATTAGTTTCTGGAAAGTGTCTTAAAGTGGGAGCTGTAAAAAGTAGATAATGTAAAATGACAGAGTGAATGAATATTCTAAGTTTGCTTTTTGATTAATTGTTAATATAAACCATGTGGTGACCTTCTGTAAAATGGTCTAGAAAATTTTTTGTTTCCTAAAAGTAAAAAAATTAACAACTTTCAGTCTTCTGATTAAAAAAAATAATGCACAAGAAAGGGGGAGACTGTAGGTGATTAATTGCATTCCTAGAAATTACTCCTGATATAAATGCACTGGAGAACATGCTGTGCTTCCATCAAAGGCTCACAAAATTTGAAACACAAATAGTCTGCCTTTCTGATAGCTGTGTTCAGATTTACATTCCAACAAAAAAAAACTAATTTGTCGTTGCCATTTGAAAAGCATATAGACTCTGACAATCAAGAACAACTTTGGAAAATAATAATCCTTCTCTTTTCAGGTTCTAGTCTAAATAGAAATTAGATGACAGTTGTCAGTAGATATAAAGTCAGAGATAGGAAGTCAAAAAATAATTAGCAGAGTTCTAGAAACCCCCTGCAGTCACAGGTAGGAGATATACTGAAAAATTTGCAAGGACCTGCACCTGTCTTTCCTAGCTGTAGGCAAATAATAAGTTAAGTAAAAAACAATGTACATTTTATTGTATTTGTTGAAACAAATAAACAGCGTGACTTAGGGAGAAAGGATAAAAGGAAAGAATTCTTTGGTTGGGAAAGTGATCTCTATTTATTTTTTAAAATGACACAAGAAATAAAGATTTGTTCCAGAAAACCTTACATTTTTGCTGTTCGTGTATGAAACAGGATGATGCAGCAAGTGAAGAAAAGCTATACTTTGGTTTGAATGAATACAGCAAATCCCTCCAGTGGGGAGTCACAAGTCCCCTTTTGAGATGTGATGAAACCTTTGAAAAAATGGTCAACACGCTTTTAGAAAGGTAAATAATAACACAGAAGCCTGGGATTCTGCCCGTTTGGGATTTTGAAGATACGTCTTTATGAGCCCCATTACAGGGGATGAGGACACGATGACCTGTGATGTTGATCTTGGAAAATATGAAGTATGTGCAATTTTATTTTTGTAATAGATTTAGTTGAAGAAGGGAGTGGATATCCTTCATTTGTTTTTAGAAGAGATCGGGCCCATTCAGCAGCAATCTGGGCTCAGCTGTGCTTGTCTCTTCTTTTGGCTCAGCCCTCACTGAGCTCAGAAGGTACCAGAGGTTTCATACTTCACCACTTCTGGTGTCTCTCTTGTTGGTGGGGAGGGACATTGTTTCAAAAACATCATTTTTGTTATTTCAGTAGTTGGCCATGCTTTTGGTTCCTGCAGCTCAGGGCCTGGTAGTACTCTGCAGCTGCCTGAAAAAAGCTACTTTCATGGCACATATCCAAGATACAATTAAATGTGGCCATTTCAGGAATGAAGGGAATACTGTAATTTCCAGCAGTGTGGAGTTAATCTGCTGTGCATAGCAGCAGGACAGATCCCTTAGAGCACTTCAAATAATAGGTCTCGTGTTTTCATGTTTACTAGAACAGGATTGTTCTGTGTTCAATACTGTTTTCTGTTTTAATTAGGTCAGTATAATAGTTGTAAATGTATCTGTATTTATTAAGTAAAATTCAATATCAAATGTGTTAAATTAGCAACAATAATAAGTACTTAATTAATACTTAATATTTGTTGTTATCTACAAATAGACAATAATTATTAGATCAGTTCCTTAGGTTTCTCCTATTCTTTCTGGTCAAATCCAAAGAAAAAGGTAGTGGTCCCTATCACTGTCTGTGTAAGTGTGGGTGGGAAAAAGGATGAAGGAGAATTTATGTATGTGCAAATAATCATATGATATTAGGATGATACCAGAAATTGATGGCAGGTGAACCTCTCTACCTTGGAGCCAGGATATGATTTTATGTCACAGTTTATCAGTTTAGGCTCTGTTTTCAAGAAACTGGGCTATGCTGTCTGGGCAGATGAGCCATTCAAGCTTACAAGATGAAAATATTGCAGACATTTTTGTATTGTAAGAAAAGCTCCATTTGTTTTAGTAGCAGAAGTGCAGTGGGTACTTTTATGGCAGGAAGAGTAAAAACTATTTTAAAAACTTACTGGTTTAATGACTGGCTTATGATATCCAGAACAAACTACTGAATCTACTGGCTAAACACAAACCCAAAACTTTCTTTAAATGGATACCACATTGGCTATTAGATTACTCAAGAAACAGACCAGAGAAGTTTGGAACTTCTGGTTATTTTAGTCATTTCCACTTACGTGGCATAAGACCAGCACTCAAGGCATAATAGTGTAGTGTTTTTCTGTATTATGGTGGCAAGTGAGCTCATGGAAAATGTCTAGAAATTCAGTGGGTTTTTTTGCTTGAGTAGGTTGTAATTTTATTTATCTTAAAATTTTACTTCATATTTGTTGTCACTGCATGTAGCTGTAATGAAAGCAAAGATGTTGGCTATGTAAGTTAAAAGGCAAAATGGTACTTCAGATTTGGCTCAGATCCAGCAATTTCTATCAGTATCCAACTTTCTGGTGAGAGGTTGAGAGATGTGAAATTATGAAGTACTTCTCCCACAAACCACTTGAAGCCACGATGGTCCTCAAGTTTGTGGAAGAAGAAGCTTGTGGAAAGCAAAGCAATTATAAGTGTGTGCTCTTGGAATGAATCAGATCTGAGGTGTTCCTTATCTCCATCAAGTCAGGGATCTTCAGCTGAAATTTTGGACCAGATGAGGGTAACAGAAGTTTATAATTCCTGTTACTTGAGCTCAGAACTTGGGCCAAATGCAGAGAATTTTTGTTCAAAATTCTCTATGAAAATGGAAGACTTCATTCTTTGAGCACTCCTGGAAAAAATAGGCACTTCTTTACTCTTTACTTCTTTACGCAGTGCTGCGTTTTGGCTGATTTTCAGCCAGTGCTGTGATTTTGCACGGGCTAATGCGGAGCTGTGTCTCCCCCAAGGTACCCCCGGCTGCACAGCATGGTGATCCGCTGCTACCTGCTCATTCAGCAGTATTCCCAAGCTCTGATGGCCCTCACCACCATGGCCTCTCTGAGGGATCACAGCACCCCTGAAACACTCAGCATCATGGACGACCTCATCACATCTCCCGGCAAGGATAAGAATGGCTGCGGCCACATGCTCGTCATTCGGGTGCCGTCGGTGCAGCTGGCCATGCTGGCCAAGGAGAGGTTGCAGGAAGTGAGGGACAAGCTGGGGCTGCAGTATCGTTTTGAGATCCTCCTGGGGAATCCTGCCTCGGAGCTCACTGTCGCGAAACACTTCGTGACACGGCTCAAGGTTAGCAGAAACTGAATGTTTGTTTGTGTGCTCACTGTAGTCATCTGGCTGTTTGTAGTTGTTTTGTGTTCATTCCCACGTGTTTATAGGTTAATTATTCTATAGGGAAAGGGCAGGTGTTCTGTGTCTGTCCCTGAGAATGCCTTTCTGTACTTTGAGCATAAAAGATAGAGAGACTTGGAACAAACCTGAGTTGTTACTGGTCCACGAATTCAAACACCAGTTGTTATTTCACTTCTTAAAGCTGAATAACAGCATGCATCAGATAGGGTTCATCTCTAAAAGCAGAGCTCAGATCTCTGTAGGCAAACTAATTATTTCCACCAACTTATCTGTCTGTCTAGTGTGTCTGTTGTCTGCTCTGTTCATCCATCTTCTGCCCTTCTGGTAACGGGTAAAGTATGCTGTTTGTCACAGATTTCTTTCCTCAACCCTCTGCATGCTGAAAGCCTGAAGAGGCTACATGCATATATGCCCAGCATATCTGCACCAGCCTAAAAGTTTGCATGGATTTACAAGAGCATGATTCAGGTAGCCAAACCCACTTCATGAATTGATCTCACTACATTAAACAAAGGGGCCATGGGTTGCCTGACGTCGGTATCAGCCTGAGAGTAATACTGGTTATCTGTCCTATCCTTGCTTAAGTCTCACAGAGAGATTAATTTTCTGCTTCTACTATAGTTATAGAGTGTATTCAGAACCACAGAAAAGAGGAATGAATTTTATGAGCCTGTCTGAAAGAGCTTGCCTACAGCAAAAAGTAGATAAAATGTCCTTTAAAGAAGCTATGACTCCTGCTTCTCAAACTTCATCTGCAGCAGGAGAGGAAAGAAAGTAGTCATAAATAAGGCAGTGACATGTGAGATAACAGCTCTGTGCTGGGGGTTTTTTTTTGATAGGCATTAATTCCAGCCTTAAATCATTCTGGATTGAGTCCTGTGAGGGCTTCTTAATAGTGCTTTGCCATAATGAGTTGCAGCCCTTACACAGTGCTGAAGCAGCCTGTGAGGCCTTGACTATGGAGCTCTTGCAGGTGGATATCCATGTAGACATTCGTCTGGAATAGAGAAATTTTACCAGGTAGAGAGTGAAAAACCTTCTAATAATTCTTCTTATTCCTCTCTCCAAAACTTAAATATGGTTTTGGACTAAACAAAACTGTAGGATTCTGGATTTGTTTCTTTTTTTTGCAGTTTACTAGAAGAAAAGCCCTCAAATCTGAACCATGCATATGAAGGGAGTGAGGAGAGGAATTCAGCTGCCCAAATATAAGCCTGTAGTGTCTTTTTAGGTGGGGTGTCCCAGTTGTACTTCAGAATAATAAAGGTCACCTGTGAGGCTGGTGCTGCACTACCATACCTGCTAGTCTGGTGCCTGGACAAATTTCTGACATGGTGTGAGCCTATGTTTGGGGAACTGATTCCCATTACAAAATTCATCAGCCTTGGTTATTGGAGACAATTTTGATTTAGTCTCTGTGCTGCTGGGCATTTGTTCTGACATTAGGTGCAGTACTGAAACTGAAGGACTAGAGCCAATGGAGAGCTTTCATTACAAGCATCCTGGCCCTTTTTTTGTGTGTATGGAGAGAGAGCAATATGAGGCTACTGAGTGCTGAGGCTCAAAATGTGGTCCCACCAATAAATACTCCTGGTTGCAGGAAGGATGAGGCCTTGTTATGATCATTTTCAGAGGCAAGGAGGGAGACTGTACAGGTGTTAGTGAACCCAGCTGAAAAGTGTGACCTAACTTAGCCTCTCTCTCAGAGGGCATTAGCAGGCTGTGTCATGCCACAGCAGGGCCCAGAGGGTGGGCAGCTGTCTCTGCAGTGCTGGTGGCTACATTGTTCCTCCTCTGTCAGACAAGCCTGCTGGTCAGCCAGACCAGCCAGACAGGTCATTCCTGTCCATCAGGGAGCCAGAGGTACAGAATGAAACAAGAGATGGAGGACAGTTTAAATAACTATTTCACTGACGGGGATGCTGTCATGGCATACCCTTTAAGTATAACAAGAATCAAACTTTTTGGGAGACATTCACAAGTGAGGAGCCCTGAGGGTTGCACCTCTCTGACTCTTCCTGAGAAGATGGTCAGAAAATACATCTTCTGGATGCAAGTTTACAGCTCAAAGCCCCAGGCACTTGTTCTTTTCAGGTCCTTCTGCTAGCAGAAGGAAAATCAAGGAAAATCAAAAGAAAAATTGTCTTCCCCTATTTCATTTTCTAGTCATGCACTTTCACAGAAACTTCGGTCATTGGAGAGGCAGGGGAACACACAGCTGGACTAACCTTGTTGAGCCAGAAATTCTCTTTCTGCTGCCGAGGCTGCTTTACCAAGTCATTAGATATTGCTAGGTAATTAGAGAAATCAATTTCTTCAGTAAGCTCTGCTGAAGCAGGGCAACCAAAGGGTATAAGGACATGGGACTGATGCTACCAGTCTTTCCAGTGCTAAGGGAAAATGGTGCAGTTTTGTTGTTCTCAGGCCTTGATAGACTGTAGGTAAGGAGTTCTTTTAGGGGGAGATTATTTCCAGGGAAAGGTGAAAATGTGTTTCTGTCACATAATCTTTCATTGTATAAAATAATTAAACAAGGTTCATTGGCCCATTTTCATACTCCCCTTTAAAGTCTTACTTTAGCTTTACATTAATATCTTTTATCTGTGCCAAACTGAATGCACTGACTGCTTTTTCCTCTGACAAACCACACTAATACCACACCAGGTGAATATTTCCAGCACTGCACATATGCTATACAGCCATTTGCTTTACATTTAATGCTTGGCTAACAGTTGGCTACCAATGTTAAAAAGCAAATGCATGCCTGCACCCAAGGTCTCTTTCCTGTTGGCTGTTGAGTAAGCAAGACCTATATACAAAGCTAAAGCAGGAACGGATGAAAAAAGGAAGCAGCTGAAGATTTAGTAGATGTCATTTAGGTGTGACTGGAATATTCTCTGTTCACAGGCTTGGAGGGGCAATGAGCAGGATGACTGGATTCCTCGCACCTATCAGGATCTGGAAGGTCTGCCTTGCATTGTTATTCTCACTGGCAAAGACCCTCTGGGAGAGACGTTCCCCAGGTGCTGTTATTACTCTTTCAATGTGCTTGCTCTCTAACATGTTTAGAGGAGTTGAGTTTGATACCATCTAGCTGTCTTTTCACAAAAGAAGTGTATTTTTTGCTGACTTCAGTTAGGAACTGTTTAAAGCTTTGGAAAGTGCAGTTTGTGAAAAGTCTTATTACTCTACTGTGTGGGTCAGTAACTGTCAGTGCAAAGTACCGAGGAGCACAACTTAGTACTGAATATTTTAAAATCGTTTTATATGTCTGGGCTAATAAAATTGTTCATGAATATTTGGTAAGCACTTAAAGATGCGGAGTGTTCTTCAAAGTCAGAGAAAACAAAACTTTTTTCATTTGTGTTGGCTTTCCTAGGTCGTTGAAATATTGTGACCTGCGACTAATTGACTCCAGCTACTTAACTCGTACGGCGTTAGAGCAAGAAGTAGGCCTGGCGTGCTGCTATGTCTCCAGGGAGGCAATTCGAGGGCCTATTGTAGCTCTTGACCTGAGTGAGAAGGAGCAGGAGAAGGCAAATGGTAGCGAGAATGACTCGGATGAGCTGCTGATAGACTTGGACCGGCCCCAGAGCAACAGCAGTGCTGTCACTGGAACCTCAGGTCGGTTATTCTGCTGTTGGTCTGAAAAACAAGTCCTTATTCCTGCATCACTGGAATGTGGATGCAAACAGTGAGATGTTTTCTCAAATGTGGGTTGCTTAGCTGGATCCAGCTGCAGGCTAGACAATGAAATTTTAGTTGCTGATTCTTCACACAGTGAGCCATTTTCCTGTCTACTGCTAAAAGGAGATGGTGTTTCAGTGGGAGAGATGTATGCCATAGCTAAACGTCCCTTGTGATTTTGATTTTTAAACTTACATTTCACATTTGTTGCTAGCCTTGTTCAGTGGATCCTGAAAAGATCTTAAAAATCAGAGCAAAAAGGCTAGGATAAAATTCTAGGAATAGAAAAATGCACTGTACCTCTGGGAGTACCTATGGGTGAGGATGGATATCTGCCTCCTTGCCAAGTGTTGTCCTCCTTCTTCAGGCATCACCTCCCACCAAGCATTCCCTTCTTTGCATTCTGTAGACGCTTCTGGTTCCTTCCCTTTATTTCCCTATAAGTCTGAGCTGGCCCAGCTGAACTGGGTCTTTGCTGTGCACCAGGTTTTCCCATACACTAACTAAACCTGACAGGTAGGCAGGAGAGGACAATGCCCAGTTGATGTCCAAGTTGCAGTGAAATATTGACTTTCAGAATGTTGTACCATCAAATTCCAAATGATAGCTAGCATACAGAGATTACTACTGAACACTTGGATTCTGAACCTTGTTGCAGCAGGGCATTTGCCTCTCCAGCCAGAGGGACAGGCAGATGTAAATGGTTTCTTTTTACATGGTGAAACACTGACCTAAGCCACAGCAGCATTCATTGAACAGAAGTATTTCTGTGTTAGGATTGTTGCATAGACCAAATGAATTCATGGTTTTCTTACGTCAGTCAGTAACTTTTCATTGCCTGCTCTTTGTTTCCTCAGGTTCCCTGGCTGACAATGGTGTGAGCTCCTCGAGTGCCGCAGACAAGTCTCAGAAGCAGGCACCATCCCTTAACTTCCAGGCTGTGGCACACAGCTCAGTAGATGAGGGAGCTTACTCCAGTTTTACAGGCAGAGAGACCCTGAAACAAGAGTGTGACTCACTGGGTAACCAGATGGCAAGCAGCACCACTCCCAAACTCTCCTCCCTGTCTTCAGTCTCCCAGACCTTCCAGTGGCCTGCCCCATCAGCCAAGGACAGCAAGGCCCTCCGTGTGGCACTGCCACGCATCGTCATCCTGTCCAAAGCTGCCTACTGCCTCCTGAGCTCGCAGAAAAATGGGAATTTGCCTTCCTCCTCTTCCCTCCTGCCTCATGCTGACGTGTCTTGGCTGAGCTCTCTGAGGCCTCTGCTTCACAAGGACATGAGCAGTGAAGAGCAGTCTCTGTACTACAGGCAGTGGACGACAGCCCGACAGCACCATGCGGACTTCAGCAATCAGCCTGAGGCGTCTGGCACCAGGACTTTTCACCCCAGGCGGCTACTTTTGACAGGACCACCACAAGTAAGAGCACAGCTCCTTCCTCCTGCCTTTTTAGCGGTCTTAGGGGGCCAAGTTTTCAGTGATGTGTTTTGAGGTCAGAAATAAAGTCAAATTTTGAGGTTGAGTCCATACTGAAGCTGGTAAGGAAGGGTGATGCTTTATGCTGTGTTTTACCCCAAATGAAACATGTGGGTGGCACTGGGCATAACATTGCCATGAGCACATCAGGAGAGAAGCAGTTATCACTGCTGATCTCGCTGCATACAGAAGTGACACAGACTGTGGCCAGGTTGTGCTCAGAGACCAATTTAGTAGAAGTGTTTTCAGTATAGTGGGCAATATTACATCTTGCAGTGTTTTCGGGCAGAGCTGAACACAGAGCTTTGGGGTAAGCCCAGAGGCATTCATCTGAAATTTAGCCTTCCACTGCAGTCGTTTGGGTTGGCATTTAGACTTCTTTCCATCTCTGGCTCAGGTTGGAAAGACTGGTTCATACTTACAGTTCCTAAGGATTCTCTTCCGCATGCTGATCCGGTTGCTGGAAGTAGATGTGTATGATGAAGAAGAGATTAATGCCAGTAAGTATTTAGTAGGTGTTCTTAAGATGTATCATAAAGAGCCTATGTTGAGTATTATTCAGCAAGGAAGTTTTTAGGCTTGCTGAAAGAATAGGAATTACACATACTACATGTCTCTTCCATTGGTGTGTAGCTAGACTCTAGGTGTCTGCATAAGTTTCAGTACAGATTGGTAAAAAAGTAAACTTTATAATGGGCTTATCTGAGAACTATTACATGTATTTTGGGTTGATACATTTGTGTAGCACTCAAAGCGAGCGCAAAGCTGTAAATGGGCAACATCTGCCCATTTTATCTCTCCTTGCGGGTTTTTAAGTGCTGGCTGCTTTTAAGCAGAGAGAAATTTAAGAACATTTTGTTCCTGGCTGAAACCTAACTATTATGTATGTTTATTTATAAGTGATATACCCATTTTCAGTAAGATTGTCTCCTGTCTGCAGGTTTTATGCTGAGGATAAAGGGGAATAAGATCCTCTTTGGATTTGTGCTCATTTGTCAGATCTCACAGATCCATTAGCTGCCATGGCAGGACTTCGCCTTGAGAAGAGCAAAACCTTCTAAAAATTAGTCCTCTTCATGGTGTTCTGGTACATAACTCTCATGACCATTAGACTGGCATCCTGAAAATGTAGTTGTTGTCGAACTTTGAAAAGACTAATTTGTATTTCTGTTCATACAGTGCTATTAAATGCAAAAAAAAAAAAAAAAAAAAAAGGGAAAAAAAAAAAAAAGAAAAAAAAAAAA
>VXBQ01015082.1:40236-89484 GCA_013400175.1 Phainopepla nitens | reverse complement strand
GAGGGTATAAACAAAAAAAAAAAAAAAAAAAAAAAAAAGGGAAAAAAGAAGAAGAGAGAGAAAAAAATATTTTCCTTCGATTTGGAGCTTTGGTTATTCCCTTGTAATTTGAACTAAAATACCTCAGAAACTTAGGATGAAATATCAGAATAAATGTGAGATGTTCTACATCATGTGGACTGGCCTGTTGAGATCACAGCATTGTGTCACACCCCTGCCAGGAATGCATGGAACTCCAGCAGAAGAGCAGTTTGGGTTTGGCTGGAGTTTTTGGTTGTGGCTTTTTTGCTCCCATACTTCTGTCGGAATGCTTCTCCAGAGCCCTCATGTTCTCATTATTTTAAATACTGCTTTATTCTCCACCCTAAATATATTTCTGTCCCATTTATACACATTCTCTTCAGGATGAAAAAAACCATGGTAATTTAAATTAAAATACTTTTTCTCTTGTTTTGAGGTCTTGTTTCTTTGGAGTGGTCAGGCAGCTATCTTACCTCCTCTTCAGCATTCATGTAGGTAGTCTGGATCTTCTTACAGGATTCTCACAAATGACAGGCTCTTTATTCTCCTTATCAGCTTAGTACTCTGGCCTACACATCTATTTTCAATTTATCCTTCTGGTGCATGGGTGAGCAGAACTGAATGTTTAACCAGCCCAGCCTACAACAGCTCACATATTTCCCTGCCCCCACTGAAAGCCCCATGACTGATGAAACTATGATGATTCCACTGGTCTTTTCCATTCTCCCTCTTCACTGGCATTGATGGTTAGCTTGTATTCCAAGGTTTCTCAGCAAGTTGGTCATTTCCAATCAAGGTGCTCCCAACCTGCTGCAGAAATGCTTGTTATTAATCCTTGAATGTATGTATGGCTCACATTTTTTCTGTTAAGTATCACAGAGTTTTTGTTGTTACAGTTTTCGAGGATGTTGAATTCTTTCCAGCTGATCTTTGATTCCTTCTCTGTGTTGACAATGACTCTTAGGAGTGTGCCACCAGCAAACTTAAGCCAATTCTTTGTTTAAGCTGGTGACATTAGTGAGACTGTTAAAGTGTGCCCCTCTACTGACCTTTTAACTTCATTGATAATCTCACCTGTCTTAATGCTTACAATGTTACATGCTGCCATCTTCTATTTAGTCAGCTCTTTCAATTTACAGACCATTCCTTGTCTCTGTTTTCTTCAGCTGTATTAATAATTTGTCCTACAGTATCATACCAAGTACTTGAGTCCAGAAGGATAAGATGAATTGCATTTCCTTTTTTTTCAGAGAAATAGGTATTTTATAGCCATATAATGAAGGTAACACAGGATTTATTTAGTCACCCTTTTTACATTTTATCACACTTTTCATTTAATTCAGCATCTTTACTTCCTTCCTTCACCCTCTCCAAATTTTGAATATTACCCAGGTCAAAGTAATGGACTCAGAGTTCTGTAGATTACTGTCCCTCCTCTTGCATCAGGGTAGGGTGAGCATGTGCTGTCCATAGACCCAACCTTCATTTCACCTGAATTCGCTTTTCTAAAATCAGTAACCTGAGTTACACACCTACTTTTGTGTGTTCTTCCATCTCATTTTGATTTGAATTGACTCATGTTCAAGCTGCATTCCAAAGCTGTTTTCTGTGGCCAGTGTTTTCTGCCATTTCCATTGCTTAAACTTGATTTTCCACATTAGACTTATCTCTGTTGGATCAATACAGAAAAGTTTCATTTGATCCTTGCTGGCCACATCCCATTCTGTAATAAGAGTGTGTCTTCTACTGCCTTTATCATGTACCACTAGCTACTAGTATATAAATATATACAGCCTCTATTCCCTTACTTTCATCCTTCTGCCTTTGGATAGTTTTGCTTCTCATTTACCCATTTTACTTTTCCTTCTTCATTCCATCACAGAGAGGCTCGAAACTGCTGCACCCATGTCTTCTGCATAAATAGGATCATTCATCTGAGCATTTTATGCTTAAACCAGAGTGAATTATACCTCAGCAGCATGATGAGGAATGGTGCAGAAAGATACCTAGGAGGCTCCTTCTCCTGCATGCAGTTTCTAAGAAATTGCCATTTCTTTGACATGGCTTTGTGTGGATTGTAATTTCAGTGATAATATTTATGATGTTCAGAGATGTTGCTCTGTGTGTGTGTGCCTGTGTGAGTTCCAGTGCAACTGTGAAGCAGCAACCATCACATAAACATCATTTGGTGGGTATCTGATTCTGCTTACCTGAGGTGTGTTGTTGCAGATCACACAGAAAACAGCGAAATCACTCAGTCTAGCAATGACCACTGGCCAGACATTGAGATCTTCAGCAAAATATCTTTTGACCTGAGTGTACATGACCCTAAGTACAGAAATATAAGTCCTGTATACACAGAACAACTCTCAAGAGTGAAACATGGTAAGTAAAATGTAGACTTTTTAAAGAATACTTTCCTACAGAGACTTAATATTTATTGGTTCATTTGAACACAAGTTCACAAGAACCTTTAATCTCCAAAATTAAATGGAAAAAAAATCATTTATGTATTCTTTACAGTTTTTTTACCAGGATCACAATCTCTGTTTTTTAATGCTCCTGAAATTTCTGTTACTTCTTTTCTTTGTACACAGAAACTAGCAAAGAAACAAAATCAGAGGAACCTAAGAAAAGGGAGACCGTGTCCATGATGCTGACTAAATATGCAGCTTACAACACCTTCCATCACTGTGAGCAGTGCCATCAGTACATGGACATAAATCCTGCTGCACAGGTTGGTGTCAAGGTCTGAGGATAAACTGCATCCTTATTTTTTTATTGTGGTCTCTCCAGGCATACTGCTCTCATCTCAGGACTCATGCTTTCACCTTCCCTGAGATGGAATTGTTTAATTCTTCCATTCTCAGAGGAGCTATTGAGCTACGGACTCAGGAGCATCAACTGTGTCTGCCACGTTCTGAATGAGCAGTTTTCCTCTGCAGCTGCCTCTGGCAAAGGGTGAATATTGCGATTATCCAAAGCATTATTTAGCCTGCCCAGAGGGTTTGCAGTGTCTCATGGGAAAAGATTGTAAAAATTACGAGAAATGCTTGTCTAACTTAAATGCCAGCCATCCACACCAGTGGTTGGGAGATGGCAAGGCCTACTTCTTCCTCACTTTGTATGTAACTGTGCATTGTTCTCAGCTTTATGAGTCACTGGACAGAAATGAACATTTTAATCTGTTCAGTTAGTTTCTGAAGCAACTAACTTTAGTTTCCAAAGCAAACAGTTATGCTCACAGGAGACTGGCAAGTAAGATTATTCCTGGTTAATAGCTCACACATTATTTCTTAACCACCAGCAGCAGTTTACCTGGAAGCTTCTTATCTCAATTCATTCCTTCCTTGCTTGCTAATGTTTCCCAGCAACTTGCTGTTAAGATACGGCAGCATAGACACCCCAACCTGGCAGTGCCCATTGCCAGTTCCCTCAGAGCAGCACAAGTAGGTCTGATCTAAACCTCGTGCTTCATTAAGTCCATTGACAGAAGCAAATCTTCCCCAAGGACATCTGTTGTTCCCTCCACTCATCTTTGTGAAAGTGGTTAAACATAACTAGTACTAGTAAGTATAAACATCTACTTGCATGTGTCAGTGTGAGTGGTGTATATAGAATTAAGATAATTAAGCTCAGGGAAATTACGCTTTCAAAGGGGCAGTGATTGGATAGCAAACATTTTGAAGGGAGAGAGATTTTTAAGTGCTTTAACAGAACCTAAATAAAGTCCCTTGCGTTTTCGATCTCGGGCTAATTATTTAAGTTTTTAGCAAAGATTTTAGAAAGCTCGTTGGTAAGAGCAAGTGATTTGACTTTATAGTAAGACAGATGCTTTTGTAGGATGAAATCTATCAGCTGCGTAGCCATTTGTATACACTTACGAGGTTCAGCAAAGTGCTGTGCAGACTTAAGCTCACCCAGATTCTTCGTAGCCTTGTTAATGGTGTGGTTTGCTTTGGTCACACAACTACTTAAGAGAGTGTTGCCACAGGAAAAATACTGTACTGATACCAATACAGTAGTGCTCCTGCTGAGATGTCTGAATGACAGTGCATGCTGCTCTGGAGGCACCCCCACGTGCTGCACTGTTCTTTGAATCTTCCGGAGAAATTAATTTGGACAGTTTTTTCTTAATATGAATGTGTGTTTGTGTGTGGGTGTATGTATCTGCATATTCGACTTCTCTTTTTAAATGTTGATGAATGATTCCTAGCTGAAATGGACTTCAGAAGAGCCCAGTTTGGCCAAAGACCATTACTGGTACAGAAAGCTGGTTCCTTTAATAGCAAGGCCTAAATAATGTACCTTATTGTGAGAAAAATGATGACTGAAAGAGAGTGGCTTGGATTTTCTTCTCTGATGGCTTCCACTACTGTGACTGTAAGAACTCCATCTCCTTACATCCTCCTTATGTGTTACTTGCTTGGAAATCTCTTTTTGCTGCTTGTTTGTATTCAGGTGTCTGACTCCACTCTGCATGCATTCACGTTTTCATCCTCGATGCTGGGAGAAGAGGTTCAGCTGCATTTTATAATCCCCAAGTCCAAAGAGAACCATTTTGTCTTCAGCAAACAGGGAAAGCATCTCGAAAGCATGCGGCTCCCACTCGTTTCTGACAAGGTGCGTGTGCTGCTCTTACCCATCTGCTGCATGCAGTCAGCTGGACGTACATATGCAAACTAATGGGGAGAGGTTTTTTCTGTTGTCCTTTTGTTTTAAAGACCTTTGTGTAAATCTTGCCTCACTGTCCTTAGGACGGTTTTTTTGAGGGCAAACATCCTTTTTTCTGTTCCTAGAGTCCAGTTTGTATGTGTTGCAATAATCGGTGATGTTAAAATCTGGTATGAAAAATAAACAAATAGAAGTCCCTGTCAGGAGTAACCTGCTTTTTCACCTAATGTTGCCAAAATACCTTGTGTTCCAGCAGAATTTGAATGCAGTCAAGAGTCCTATCTTCACCCCATCGAGTGGACGTCATGAACATGGACTCTTGAACCTCTACCATGCCATGGAAGGCATCAGCCACCTGCACCTCCTGGTAGTCAAGGAGTATGAAATGCCACTTTACCGAAAATACTGGCCCAACCACATCATGCTTGTCCTGCCAGGCATGTTCAACAACGCTGGAGTTGGTAAGAGACACCATCAGTGCATTGCTGTGAAGGTATCAAAATCTACGGTGGACAATGTGCATCATGCTGTTTCAGGAAACAGTACAGCAGCTTCCCACATACCTGCTGTGATAAGAGCAGCAATGTCTGTGCAAAAATGTGGAAGAACTGCTGTTGGGGCATGGAATATATGTTTGCATGGATCACTGCCTTCTCAGCTTAAAGTCTGGTGTTTTATGGGCCATATTCACTCATTTTACTGAACTCTGCCGTGTAAATGTTCATTCTAGATGTTTTACACATATTCACATTGCAACATTTTAGTTAGCAGAAGGTAAATATTAACTGCAGCCGAACACTGGGGGCTTGAACTTTGGAATTTGTTATTATGGATGTTGAGTTTATTCTGCAAGAAGTTTTAAGTAGCTTCAGTTTTAGAATCTTAGCCCCTTCTTCGTTCAAGTTACTTCATTAATGCCCACAAAATTGTGTTCTGCAGAATGTCTTAAAGCATCCAGTCTTCTTGGAATCTGCCTTTTAGCTTTAATCACACTGAAAAAGGGACATACAGATTTCTTTTGAAACTGAGGTGTTATGGGCACTAAGTTCAAAAAGGGTAATGATTGCAGATGTTCATGTTACCTTTCTCTGGAAAGAGTGATAAAGTCTAATAAAGATGTCTGTACTTCTTCTTTATGGTATTTCCTCAGGTGCTGCCAGGTTTCTCATTAAGGAGCTTTCCTACCACAACCTAGAACTGGAACGGAACCGCTTGGAGGAGCTGGGAGTGAAGCGCCAGTGCGTGTGGCCCTTCATCGTGGTCATGGACGACTCCTGTGTCCTGTGGCACATGCACAGCCTCCACGAGCAGTCCAGGTTGGTACCCAGCCACACTGGCTCCTTGCACTGATCCAGCCCTGGCAGCAGCACATCTGGGACCGAGGCTCAGCTCCAGCATCTGCCAGGGTATTCAGAGCAGTAGGAGGGCCGTGTGTTTGCCCTGTTGACCACCAACATTCAACCACCTGCTACTGAACACTTACACATGACTGTGGCCTTACATCTGTGTCACCAAAACACCTCTGCTCGTGTTTGTTCTTTGCCTGGAGCCACTCTTGTTTCTAGCAACTGTTTGAGTGATTTTTTTAATATGTTACTTGGTTTTGATTCAATTTATGTTTCTCAGAGCAAACAGTTTATTTGGGAAACTTAGAAGGCATTAAGCTCTTGACCTTCTCAGTGTTTACACTGTCCAGTACAGAGAAAATAGCATTCCAAAAATTATGTATAAGGTGACTTCTTTTCCCTTCCTAAATGTGTAAGAACTTATTCTGCTGAAAAGCTCATTTTCTGAACGGCTGCATTGATGAGGTAAAATTAGTTGCTTGTTCGTGAAAAAATTTTCATTTATATATGTATTTTTACAGCATCTGGAGTAAACATTCTTAGTTTTCAGTGGAATTTTTTGGTCCTTTTTATACATATATATGTATATATTTGCAGTGTGTGCAATATAAAAATAATAAAATATGTTTGTATGTTGTGTATGATCATGTTTTGCAGCCAGTCCCTGGAGCCTGGGGGTTTCAGCAAGAATGTGTCTTTGAAAAGTGTCCTCCAACACATTGAAGCCACCCCCAAAATTGTTCATTATGCAATACTGGGTGTTCAGAAATGGAACAGCAAGCTGAACACCAGGAAATCAAAGGCTCCGTTCTCCAGGTGCCATGTGCGTGATTTTATACTGCTCAACATAGACCTGACCCAGAATGTGCAATATGATCTAAACAGGTAGGCAGTACATACATACCTGTGGAAAAATAGCATATTGACTTGATAAGAACCTTGTCACAATGTTTCTCAATGCTGTTGAGATAAACAGAAAGATCCTGCCTTAGGTAATGAGTGCGCAGTCACAAAAATAAAACACAGCGTGATACACGTTTCATCTGAATGACTAAGGCATCAAAATAAACCTGCCATAAGCCAAGAAAACCTGGGGAAGACAGATCACGGGCAAGGAAGGGCTTCAGAGGACTGAAAAAATGAGGAAAGAAGAAACTTCAGGAGAAAAAATGATTGGGAGCCCAAAAGTACAAGAAAGGAGCAAAAATGGCATCAGTTACAGGAAGAATGGGGAGCTTCCAGAGTGCCTAGGAGGAGGGATTCCTTGTATTTCCTTGAGACAGCTGTCCTCCCTGTTGTCACTTGAGTTTACAAGAAAAACAGATGAAAAAATTACTTTCTACTATTTCCTTCCCTTCTGACCCGCACCCTCCACCTAACTTCATCCTAAAGCATTTGCAATAAAGCACCCATATCATGGGCCTTTATTGCTAGCTCTCATCACAGATTGAAGAAATAGCCAGTTCTTCTCTTCCCAGACAAGTGAGTTCCAAACAAACCCTGTCTCTGCTGGCCATAAATGGCCTTGGGGCTTCTCACCTTGGGCTTCTGCTGCTGTCTTCAGGGATCCTGTGTGTTTCAGTGAGGAGTTGTAGCCTGTCAGTGCAAGCTGGTGTGACTTATAGAGCTCTTGACTTCACATTCTGTGTCAGGTTGAACCATGAGGTGGGAGTTAGCCCACAGAAGTGACATCATGAATAGTGGAGGGCTAAGGTAACTTCCCAGCAGCTTTTTCTCTGATAGCCAAGTATTTGTTAAAGCCATATTTCCCCCCTTATTCCAGTTTATGGAGAAATATGTCATATGGAACTGGCTTGTTCAGAAGTGGAGGCTGGTCATTGCAGAGACTTTGTCAAGTCCAAAATACATAATACAAAAGCCCCAAACATAAAAAGAATAATTTAAAAAAATAATTAAAAAAAAAAAGTAAAGGGTAGGGAGGAAATGATTGATGCCTGTATGTGATGAGCATGAGAGCACAAGCCAGATTTGGTGTGGGGAGGAAGCACACAGGCACGCTGAAAAGTGAAGACTAGTTTGGGTTTAGGGTGACCAGCAGCTGCTTTCCTCGACCAGGAGCACATTGAAGGAATGAGTCTTCAGAGCTCTGCAGAAAATTTGTAGTGGCACCATATCAGATGACCTCCAGAAATCTCTGCTGAGCCCATAGTGGTGCATTTCAGCAGGGGGTGTGTGAATGCTCTTGCACAGCAGCCACACAGCTGATTTAGTGGTTGTGTGTTTAATGCCCAGGTATTTCTGTGAAGATGTGGATTTTAATCTGCGGACCAACAGCAGCGGCCTCCTCATCTGCCGCTTCAACAACTTCAGTGTCATGAAGAAACATATTCAGGTTGGAGGACAAAAAGATTTTGTTGTTAAGCCAAAAATCATGGTAAGTCTGGAAGTATGCTCTGTTATATTTAAGGGGTGAAGTCAGGGCCTGTTTTCCCTAGAAAAAAATGAATTCTCTAGTTCTTCGGATTTATTTTGTGCTTATCTGACTTAATCCATGGTAGGGCTGCCACGTCAAAAATAGAAAACAAGAAACATTTTGCTATTTATAAACCACTAAAAAAATCCTCCTAATCTATTAGAAGATGGAATGAGATTGGGAAGAGTTTGGTCTAGCTTTTCAGTAGTATCTCTGATGGAGAAGAATTTGCAGACTCTGATCCAAAGCAGGCAAGTTGTACCAGATTCAGTTTTAAAAACGTTAGCACAGCCACAAGTTTCTGGTGTTTGCTGATTTGTGAAGACTTTCAGTCCTTGCACTTCCTAACAAAAATAAAGGCTCTGAAAACTGCAAGCTTCTGAAATCTCCTCAGGAAATCCAAT
Source organism: Phainopepla nitens (assembly GCA_013400175.1). Classification (NCBI taxonomy): domain Eukaryota; kingdom Metazoa; phylum Chordata; class Aves; order Passeriformes; family Bombycillidae; genus Phainopepla; species Phainopepla nitens. The sequence continues at coordinate 80,605 of VXBQ01015082.1, read as the reverse complement.
TATTTATAAAAATATATACCAGATATTTTATATAGAGTGTGTTACACCTATGCCAGCTTTAAATGGAGGTGTATTACAACGGATTGTTTTTAATCTAGGAATCTTATTGTTTGTGTTCCTGGTGGTTTTGAACACATCCCACACCATCTCCCTTTTAAAAAAACCACCTCCCATACATCGCAACTTAACTGACTAAACGCTGGGTTTGAGTATTTTTGAAGATTATTTTCTGATTTTCCTTCTCTTGTGGTTGCAGTGGAATCTGTAGTGACGGACTGGCCTATGAGAAAACTCCTTAGAAAACACTTTTTAAGGGTAACTCCACACAAGGAGTATGTAATTTCATGAAATGCCCAGGAGTAAGGCAGGATGAAGGCCACTGGGACAGTTTGAATTCTGTATTTTATATGCCTTCTTTAGGCAAGCAGATACCCACAGAAGTATGTAGCAAGCACAGAGCAAGCAATTAATTCATTTCTGTGCTTTGGTGCTATGTGAAAATTGAACGGGGCGTTTTGATCCTTTTGTTCCTCTTCTCCCTCTTCCTGCTCTGTCCTGGCAATCCCTTCCCCACTCAGAGGAACTCCTGCAGAGCACTTACACGGAGTGTGGGCTAAAAGAGGTTCCCCTTGGTTTCACTGCAGGTCTCAGACAGCGTGGCACCAATAATGCCTCTTCAGTACGTCTGTGCCCCTGACAGCGAGCACACATTGCTGGCAGCCCCGTCTCAGTTCCTCCTGGAGAAGTTCCTTCAACATGCAACCTACAAACTCTTCCCCAAGGCCATTCATAACTTCAAGAACCCAGTATTGGCCATCGACTGCTACCTGAACATCGGGCTCGAGGTACAAAAGATGGGCAGGAATGATGGGGACAAGGAAATGCAAACCTTTACTGTAGCAGTATCTTGGTTGTGTTGAAATGCCCTTCTTCAGTGTCAAGGGTAACGTTTGAAGACTTGGGTCTCAAACAGATTCTGCTGCTGGAAGTAAAGGACCAGTCCACTGGAGGAGATAGTGGTGAAGCCTCCAGCTGGCTGGTGTGGGTAGAGACCAGAGGTCTGTGACGGATTAATGTGACTGCTGGACAGTGCCTGGTCATGCACTTGGGTCCAACAACTCCATGCAGGGCTACAGGCTTGGAGAAGAGTGGCTGGGAAGCTGCAAAAAGGAAAAGGACTTGGAGGTGCTGGTCAACAGCAGCTGAACGTGAGCCAGCTGTGCCCAGGTGGCCAGGAAGGCCAATGACACCCTGGCCTGTATCAGCAACAGTGAGGCCAGCAGGACTTGGAGGGGGATCATTCCCTTGTACTTGGCACTGGGGAGGCCACGCCTCAAATCCTATATTCAGGTTTTGGTCCCTTAATTCAGGAAGGACATGGAGGTGCTGGAGCATGTCCAGAGAAGGGCAGTGGAGCTGGTAAGGGTCTGGAGCACAAGTCCTATGAGGAGCAGCTGAGGGAGCTGGGGTTGTTTAGCCTGGAGAAAAGGGGGCTTAGGAGAGACCTTATCACTCTCTACAACCACCTGAGAGGAGGCTGTAGCCAGGTGGGAGTCGGCCTCTTCTCCCAGGTAACAAATGATGGGACAAGGGGAAACAACCTCAGGTTGTGCCAGGGGAGGTTTAGATTGGATATTGGGAAAAATTTCCCCATGGAAAGGTTTGTCAAACACTGGAACAGGCTGCCCAGAGTAGTGGTGGGTTTACCATTCCAGGAGGCATTTAAAAGATGTGTAGATGTGGCACTTGGCAAGGTGGTTTAGTGGTGAACTTGGCAGTGCTGGGTTAACAGTTGGAGTCAGTGACCTTGGATCTCATGGATCCATGGTAACAGTGGGATCTTGATGAGTGTAACCTAAACAATTCCATGATTTGCAGAGGAATTGGGTGTGTCTGTCTGAAATATTTCATACAAAGCAAAAACCTGAAAGCAATGCCATTCTTGACAAAACCTGGTGTTCATCCTTTGATACTTCTTTTTATGAACCCGGGTTTCAAGGAAATAAGATTTTTGCAAATATGTTCTAGATATCTGTAGGTGGGGAGATTAGAATTTTTGAACCCAATGGTCAGTTTGAACTGAGAGTGGAGCAGGGACAATGTCTAACAAGGGTGTTGTTCAGACAAATTTTATGGAGATCAGTGGTAAGACAGAGGAGACACCCTTTGATATGTAACAGCCATCACAGCACTGAGAGTGCTTGGAACAGCAAGCATCAGCATTTCCCTTACTTATGGAATTCCTTACTTTATTTAACAAATGTATCCTTATTAGAACAAGCTATATAATCTATACAGTCATTATAAGCAGGTAATTCGTGGAGGAAAAAAAAATCAAACTGAATTACAGAGAGCCTTGAAATAACATGTCGCAGACTTGGTGACCAAATCTGAATCCAGAGGTTTGTTCCATGTGTTGCTTCTTTGGGAATGTTTGCTCAGTAGCGCAATCTTGTTGGATTGGATTTTTATCAGAGCACCAGCTGACTTGCCTGTTATCACCAAGTTATATTCCATTCCATATAAGTCATCCCTAATTTCTGAGACAGAAAGCATTTTTTTTCCTCCCTTGTGTTTCAGGTGGCCATATGCTACATTAGCTCTCGCCCTCACTCAGTCAATGTCAACTGTGAAGGGGTGTTCTTCAGTGGACTTCTGCTCTATCTCTGCGACTCCTTCGTCGGTGCAGACCTCCTCAAGCGGTTCAGGTTTCTCAAAGGTAATCTCACTTCTCTGCTGGGCATCCCAGGTGCCTCTCGCCAGCTAATAATAGCACGGAGGAAAAGGGAAAGGCAGAAGAAACAGCTTGATTGAACAGCTCCATCGTTTTCACAGTTTGTTTTGGCACTGTTTTCAAAAGAAATAGATGGAGTGGTTGTTGAGAGGTGTATCAAACTTCGGTTCCTCTTGGCAGATAATTGAACCTTAGGTAAGTGTTGATAAATGACATGGATTAGGTTAAAGTGACATCAGCAAGGATTGTGGAAATCAGGCAGTGGATTGTGCGTCAGCAGCTTGAGAGTTGTGGGCATAGATGTTACTGATGAAGAGGGAAAATTCTGCTCTGGCTATCAGTCTATGATGGCTATAAATCTTCAGTTCTGTAAGTAAGGATAACTCTTAGCTGGAGAATGATTTGGTCTGCCATACCAGAACCTGATAAACCTCATAAAAAAATCTTTCTTTTTGTCTTAATGCTGACAATTAGCAAATTGCCAGAGGAATTCAGTAATACTGAAGTGTGTTGCAGAGCTCCAGTCAGTTGTGGTGGCACAGCTGAGCCATTTCCCACTTGAGATGACCCTTAGCCAGTTCCAAGAACCACATTTTGAAGTTTGCTCCTGTGCCCTTTTGGGTCCTGTAGGGCAGGGACAGAGGAGGAAGGCACAAAGATACGCTGGGGATGGTGCTGCCCACCACCAGGGCCCCAGAGCTGATGCAGCCAGAGGGGGCCTTTTGTTGTTTCTTGGGCAGGTTGTGGCTTCACACCAAAAACAGGCAATGGATGCCAGGTAGGAAGGGCCTTCCCCAGCTTTAGGCAAGCAGAGGAGGGATCTGAACCAAAACTTTCCATGTGCCAACTGCATGGGCTGGAGCACAGAACAGAGAAAGTCCTGAAGGTGTCCAGTTCTCCTGCTTATTAAATGACCATGTGTAACACCAGGTGGAACAAAGTTTGTAAATTTACAAATTATGAAGAAATAAATTTTCCAGAAGAAATTATGGACTCTCAGAGTGCTTTACCAAGGGCAGCTGTCCTACTTAAGGAAGTCAGCAGATTTTAAGTCAGTTGTGGGACGGGTTTGGATTAGTAGAATTTCATCATTGACCTTCTACAAACCCAAATGTCCCGTGAAATAAACAAACAAAAAAGTAGGCTTTATTATATGAGCTTAATTATCAGTAGTCATTTAAAGATACAGTTAATGTTCTCTCTGCTGCAGTTGATATTAACACTACCTGACTGTCAGGCAGTGACATCCTGTGATCCAGAGCACACCCCACAACCACGCTTGGTTCTCTGTGTCTGTGCCTTCCTGCAAATGGACACACACTCATTTCTGTCCTGGGGCTCAAAGGACTGATCTGAGCCTGGGCTCGACGGTTGGTGATAGACCCTTCTAATACTACTCTTTTCCTCCCTAGCAGCAGAGACTTCTTTAAAATACCTTAGGAAAATCAGTGAAGGAAATGACTTGTTTATGTACCCCTAGAATCTAACACTCTTTTCAATTGAAGGTGCCACCCTGTGTGTCATATGTCAAGACAGAAGCTCTCTGCGGCAGACAATAGTCCGCTTGGAGCTGGAGGATGAGTGGCAGTTCCGACTGCGGGATGAGTTTCAAACTGCCAACAGCAGTGATGATGAACCACTCTATTTCCTTACGGGACGCCACATCTAAGCTTCGCTGGGACACCGCCAACAAAGAAAAAAAAAGAACTTTTTTTTTTAAAAAAAAAAAAAGTACAATCACTGTGGAGCAAAGTGCAACCAATATTTATCTAGACTGCTCTAAAGGATTCCCTGCATTCTGAAGTAGCTTTATTCTTTGGGATAAAATTACCACATCAGTTATGAGTTAAAGGATCCTGGATTCCGGTTATTTTCACATCATTCACAACCACCGACACTGATCACACAGCCAACCAAGCTGTAGGATCTGAGAAGAGGATGTTGTTTTGTCAAAGAAGAATCCTTTTTATATTCATCTGAGTTAGGGGAAGAAGCTGCTCTCCCCTTGCAGCTGTAAGCTTGAATGTGTTACATGAAACGCACCCTAGCACGTGGAATTTATCGAAGATAGGTGGAGGAGAGCCCACTGTGTCTCTTCAGCTCTGTGCTGTGGTACAGGAATACTCAGGGGTTTGAAACTACAATATAAAGTAGATATTTGTATTACAACGAATAGTCTTGTTCTCTGTGCAGTGTTAGTTTAAAATTTGTAATTGTGTACGTATTGAAACTGTCTTTGGCAAAACTTCCACAGGTGTTCAAAGTTTACTACTTAAACCTGAACAAATGGGCAAACACGTGGCAGGCACTGTGCACCCTTAGCAATGATATTTTGCCCCAGTAGGCACCCCCTCCTCAGCTCCAGGGCCCAAAGCAAAAGGCTTGCCAGAGCTGCTCTCTCTTCAGTTAGAGGCCAGAGTAACTTCCCAGCAAATCACCGTCAGTTTCTCACTCAGAGCTTTGGAAGCTTGCGGTCCGTCCTCCTTCGCGTATGGAAATGCATCCTCCTGTCCTTCCGGTGCCTTTGTGGTGGACTGCCTGCACTCACTCTCCATTTCCTTTACACTCAACTCCAGCTGGCTGCAGGGTCGAGATCACGTCTGAGTTGTACCCTTTTATGAAGCAACACACCAAGAGATGTGCAGGAGAGGAAAAGTGCCTGAGCTGGACCCAAGAGAGACCGAAAGTATTCTACAGTAGCTCCAGGGGGGAGCTGGGGAGGAATCTCAGGGAGCTGGCACTGCTCAGGAGGGACTCTCCAGAAGCAAAGAGGTGTGAACACAGCCCCTGACAGTCCGTGTACCTCTGTAACTGCTGGCTCTGCAGCCGTCACACACCGTTCTCTTTCCAGCCTCAATAGTGATCCTTGTGAAGCTGTTCCAGAATCAACTCGGTGCCGTAGCATTTGGCTGTCAGGGGTGAATGTAGCAGTGCTCTGTTCCCCTCACACTTACCAGGTGTTGCCTCACTGAGGTTTACACACACACCCCCCCAACAAACATCTTTCTGCACGTCATGACCCCCTTTATCAGTAAGAAAAATGCAGAATGTTCTTAAAGGCTATTCAGGAATACGAATTTACTCCCCAAAAAGCAATGAAAATAATGTATCTTTATACCTGACCTGCAGTCATTGCAGAAGGACCTGCCAAAGCTGCATTTTTTTTAAGGCATAGTGTTAATTAAGCAACTTTTTTTATCTTGTGAAGAGATGTTTACAGAAAAATAAACATAATATATTTGACAGAGGCCAAAGGAAAATGGTTTGCATATATCTGTGTTGATGTAGCATTATTTCTGATGCTGTAAATTTAGCAAATTTCACATGAACAACCCCTTTCAGTGGATTTATTTTTTATTTTCCTTCAGATACAACCTGCCTTACCTTTTTTAACACTGGGAAGAAGTAGGGATATAAAAGATGATTCTTGAAGCTTTTTGCTACACGCGTAAATGTGTATTGCAGTAGCTCTGGTTTTGCCAGAGGGCTTAAGGCCAACCCCCAGTCTTAGCATGGTGTAGAGAAGTGTCAGGTACTGCATGTTCAAAAATGGTTTCCTTTTTGTTCATGTGTTTGATGTTTGCACTAAGTTCTTAAAATTCAGGTGCTGAGACTACAAGGAGGAGTTAGCCCACTGGCAGTCCTGAAGACTGAGAGTGCATTTAGAAAATCAGTGTATTTGCCTGCTTTTACCAGCTACTAGTGAACCCATTTCCTTAGTGCTGTCCCCTACAGAAGCAAGGAGTTTTGGTACTGCTCTGGCCAGAGTGCACTACAGCAGCCCCAACAGCACAGGCCTGTCCCGTGGAACACTTTAAATTGGCTGCCTGTGAATTCCTGGCAAGGAGAGCCTTGGTTGACAGGCACAGGATTGCTATTCCATTTTGGTTTTAAGCCTTGCCATTAAGGCCATTGTTATGAATGTATGAAAATTGGCCAGCGTTGTATTTTACCTGTAGATGTTCTTGTCTATTCACAGGTTAAAACTGAATGTAAACTAAGATTTGAAGAATCATATGCAGATGCTTTTTGCTTAACTTATGTAATTGCTTTTTGTGACTTTTGGAAGAGGGTTTAAAATGTTGCTTTCCTGGTGTAAAGTTTTCTTAACCAAAAACTTGGTGAATTTAGCTTCACTAGTCAGTCTACCTCATGTTATTGTTTATGAACTGAAACTGTCTGAAGTTGTGGCTATGGTATGTTTATAATGTGCTTTCATTAAATTTGAATATATTAAGTTACCATTTCAGACTGCCTCTCTCTTAATGGGTCCTGCTCTTGCTTTCTGAACCTGCTGCAGAGGATCACTTCTAGAGTTCCTGTGCACCTGCACCACTTTTCTGACAAAGCTCTTTACAGGCTGCTCACAACCTCCTGGAAAATTACACCTGGCAGCTTGGAAACAAACAGCCTCTGCAGCCCAGAATTCAGCCGCGTCCTGTACTCCAGCTTAAAGTACTCTTGAGTATTGTTGGGATGTGGTGTGAGGTCTCCACTTTAGCTCTAGACCAAGGCTAAGGACAGCACACCATAAACAAGTACAGCCTGACTGCACACAGGTTCCAAAATTGAAACAAAAAATTGAAACCCCAAGTTCAACCTTATCTAAATCCTCCCCCTCTTCCATTAGGGTTTTAAACTGTTACTCAAGACTGAAGGTATCCCTGCTCACTTTTACAGTAAACCTTGTATGAGGATGGTCTTGACCCCTTGCTCCTGGGGGCAATGATCTCCAGCATGTTTGTCCCACCAAGAAAAGTATGAAATACACTAAAGATTCATTCACACTAGTATTATACAGAGTAACTTTAAAAAAGCTATCAAGTATTTTATTTTTAATCTATCTACATTATGTACAGATCAAGAAAGGCCACAGCAGTTTTTCAACATACAAACCCTTTGAAAGAGGAGAGATTTATGAAGGAGTGACAAGTATCAAAGTGAAGTCCACTAACAAAGGTATATACTCAGTAGAATACTTGAAGAATGACGAGTATACCAGTCCTCGGGCTTTTCATTCCACCTTTTACTCCAAAATTAATCTGGGGGAGAAGGGGACAGGGCCACACAAGATTCTGATGCTGCTGCCAGGAGAGCAGGCGCCCTGCCATGGAGCAGGGTGCGGGGCACCCCAGAAAGCAGCGCCCAGCCCGGGAGGGACTGCACTCTAACACCTCCTGCCTCGATGCCACGGGGCACAGCCTGGAACTCTGCCAGACAAGGGCTGGCAGGGGGAGCTGGGGCAGGAGCCCAGCGCTGCACTGCCGGGAAGCACTGGTATATCACCTCAGTGAGAACTTCAGCATGTACTCGTCAGCCAGACTAGAGTCTTTGCATCAGTTTACAGTCCACTATGAACAATTTTCTGCTGCATGTAAACATGAATAACTAGATAAAATACAATCAAACTTTTGCAAAAGTTAATAAAATATCTTTCTTTTAAAAAAACAAAGTTAGCCTATTACTGCATTGTTTACAATTTTAATAAAATAGTACAACCATTTGGTTGCTACCAGTCCTGAGTTCACTGTAATAAAAATGGCCCTGGCTTCTGCTGAAGGTCTGCACCCACTCCATGCAGTTTGGCAGAAGTCTCCAATAAAAATGGAATTCCTGCAGAGCAGTTAAGTCTGGTGCTGTCCATTGAGGAAGTTGTATACCAGGAACTGGCCAGTGCCACAGTACTGTGTTGCAAAGAGCTTTCCATCAGGAGTGGGGTCGGAGAAAGCAATTTCTTCCTTGCTTAAGTATGAGCCATATATGAAGTTGCTTCTGTTTAAAAGAGGAGAAAAGGAAAAAAGAAAAAAAGACAATTACCCTCAGGAAATAATGAAAAATACTTATGCTGTGAGGCCACAAAGCATTAATTAAGTGGCATAGACATTCGAAAGGAAGAAGTTCTGTTAGGAGGAGATGGCTCCATCCATAGGATTTCTCTCCTCCTTCCAAAGAGCAAGGAAGATCACTTGCTCTGGGAGGGATTTTATAAGGGTGTGGTGTTTTAGAAGGAATGTTTGTACAGAACAACTGCATCAAGAGTTCAAATTCAGAGTTTTATTTTAAACGTTTGAATTCATTCAAAATATTTTTTCATAGAAAAGAGACCACCAGGGCTGTGACTACAATCACTAGGACTGAAAAGCTACAAAACAAGTTGGGGTGCTTATGGAGGGGCCTCAAGGGACCAACCTCAAGGCATAATTCCTAAATACACATTCAGTAATTAATTATACAAAAAGAAAGAATCCATTTGCTAAACTTGTTCACAAGGAATATTTCTTGTATGTTTTAGTCTTATTTGAAGGGAGAGTGGGAATCAAGGGATACCATTCTTATTCTCTGGCTGGCTGTGTGAGCAATTTTAGAAAACTGAATTCAGGCTTTAAAACCTCAACTGGTTTTAAAGAGGAGGTGATATTTTATCCTTAGAAACGAAAGAAACTCTCTTCAGACTTAAGTTCTTCAGTTTCTAAAAAATAACCATAAATGTACTTGAAGAGCAAGCAGGAGCTTCACTCATATGGACATCTCCACTGAATACTGAGGAGAAGATAATAGGAACAAAATCCTTTTTAATTACTATCAGCTTTATTCTCTTCTCTTTCATGTGTTCCGAAAGATGATTTTGCAAGGTTCTTAAGACTGGGTTTCTGTGACTCCAAGGTACTGTGAAAGCCTGAGTGAAATGGGGCAGACATTCTCAAAATAGACCTCAGTCTATTACAATGCCTTCAACCTTTTGAAGTCCGGATTTAGGCAGGTTACCAAAATTATCCCAATTCCAAGTACCTTTAGCTATGGAAAATGTTGAGGTTTAGGCAGCTGAGCAGATGTAACTGCTTACTGCCATCCCAAAGCAAGTCTCACTCCTTTCCTTTGCCTTCTGCAACTTCCTAGGCTCCCTCACCTACACAGCTCTAGAGCTCATCAGACCTTTCTACAAATCAATGGAGCACCAGAATAACACAGAACTTTTTAGTGAATACAGCAATGAGCTACTGGAAGGCCAAACAAGCAGCAGAGCACAGCAAAAGGGGAGGTGCAGTGCACAGTTAAGCGGAAAACTGAGGCCTCACTAGCTGCAACAAGTCATCAAAATTGATTCTTCTAAAGATCCTTTAATATGTAGCTGAGGAAGTAACTCCAGCATCATTTTGGGAGAGAAATTTTGTCTTCAGAAATAGTTTCTAGGTAGCTACAGAACACACTATTAAAAATCTGCCAAAAACATAAGCAAATCATCAAGTTAATATGCTTATGTGAATATAGCTTTACTGTCAACAGGTCAGCCAAAACATGATCTGATCATGATCTGTTCCACCAGCTGGGCAAGATGAATTGTGCAGGGCAGAACAGCTTTGCTGAGCTCTCCAAATACCCAAGAGGGTGAGGACTGGCAGAGGCAGCAGTACCTGTTCTGGAAACTCCAACAAGAGGAGGCGAGCACAGACCTGACAGCCCAGCAGCCCTTAAGATTTGAGCAGTTCTGCCATTACTCAGAACTGACATTTAAACATCTTGAAAGAGACCTAAGGTTTGGAGATTCAGTATTTTTGACATTTATCTAGACAATAGCACTGATGTTTGAGTCCTTTTTATGGATGTAGCACTTGGCATTCAGCTGGAATACACCCACCACGAGCTACTAAAGCACCATGGAAATTGAAAATATCCATGATGTTCAGGTTCAGTGAACCTGAGTATATATAAAAAACCAAACCAAGACAACGGCTGGAAGCCACCAGACTATACCCAATAGTTTGGTGCTCTGAGTCTCTGTGGCTTTCCTCTTGCTACCTCTAAGGAATGGACAGTCAGCCAGTGGTTGGGTCCCAGTCCATGGGTAATGTCACACTCTGACCAAAGACAGTCCTGTGTCCTTTACTCAGAATTACTGTGGAGGAATTTCCCCTGGGAGTCTGCCAGGGTGACTCATTACAATTACAATCAAAGATTTCTGTGCAAGACCAACGATTGTAAAGTACTGACATTAGTTTTGAACTCCACCTAATACTGCAAGTGTCAGCAGTGCTCAAACCCATATCCCCAGCAGCCTGGAAATACAAGCCTGAGACACAGGAAACAATCCATGTCTTGCAGTGAGTTCTGTCTGAACCACGTGCAGCTGAGGAGTGTTTGCCCCTCACCTCAGACACTCTATCATGCGAGAGGCGATCTTCTTCCGGCGCATCATGCTGAACACCCAGATCCGACTGATGCCACAGATAGCAGGTTCTGGAGACGTTGAACAGCACCATGCCTTCTGCCTCTCAAATATCACCTTCTCATTTTCTGAGCTGACTTCTGGAACCTTCTCTTCTATAACTCTATAGCCCTGCAGATGATGTAAAAAAACCATGTCACTTTGTAAAAGTATCACTAATGACTGAAGCAAATAATTAATGTTTCATGTATTTCAGTTAAACATACTTGGCTGCTAAAATGCTTGATCAAAAAGACTGTATATTTGTCTCATTTAATTTCTCATAACAATTTCAAAAACCAAGCAGATGATAAAATATTAAATAAACAAAAAAAAACCCTCTAAAGTTTACCTCACTGAAAATAACAGTAACAAATAATCCAATTATTTTTACAAGTGTTTGCCTCAATTTCTCTGGCTTTGGCTAGGACTGTTTTGCTCCTTGTCTGATACTCCCAAGGCACAGTAGAAAACACTACAGTTTGGAATGGACAGATGATGTGACATCAGTGATTAGTTCTGCAATGACTTCTTGTCCTGCCTTCCAGTGCAGTTCTGTCCTCTGCTTTTATTCCCTGTGGAGCTGTTTGACCCCATGGCAATTCAACTCAGTCATACAGAGCATCCACTCTTTCATCCACGTTGGATTTCTGCTGGGTAGGGAGCTGAACCTGCTTGTTGACAAGCAAGAGCACAGCCAGAGCTGTGAAACAGCAGTAGAAGAAAAATTCCACCCCTCAGCTGTAGCAAGTTTTCAGATGATGATGTCTGTCTGAGCCAAGTATGACACCATCTGTGTCTCTGCTCAGTGTCAGCCACACAAAACTGAGTAACCACATTTCAGAATGGTCCAACCACCCAGTCTCTTCCTCTGTGGAACAGGCATACACAGAATAATAGTTTGCTGTGAAAAACAGTTACTAAGCACTGACACAGATTATCTTTCTCCAATTCAATCACTTACCCACTGGATATGTTCTGCAATTAAGCAGCCAATGACTTTTTTGTCATTAGAAATAAAAAGAAGAGTTTTAGTTCTAGAGTAGCACATGAGAGGCGTCTGCTGAAATCCCAAGTCATTGTCTACCATTTCTCTGATTTCTTCAACCTGTCAAAATAATTTTAAATGCTGTATAAGAAACACATCTAAATGCACATTTTAATAAATTTACATTAAAATCACAAATCTGCAGAAATCTAGAGCACTGAAAGCTATTCCAGAAGTTATGGATCAACCTAAGTAACCTGCAACACATCTGCATAAATGTTCCTTAAACAATACTTAAAATTCTGGAAATAGGAAGAGTAGAGACCCCTCAGCCAGCTTCCATTAAGTCCAGACTTCATTAGCAAAGGCTAATAGAGAGAATGCAGATAATGAAAATGTGAGCTCCAATATTTTAGACATAAATTAGACCTACAAGGAAAGTTAGAGCAGTTTAAGATTTTTTGTTATTTTTGAAGTCTTGAAAGAATAAATCCATTAAGGGTTTTGAGCAGGTGACAGCAGGCACAGTGCCAAGGCAGGTAGAGGAGATAGGCATTTGTTTTAAAGGAGAACTGTTGTCTCTTTCGTTCAGCTTTCTACTCTTCCATTATGCTTTCAAAGAGCAAGTGAAACTAAAAATAAAATTTTGTTTAGTATTAGCAAGTCTAGAAGAAAGAGATAAACCCCAGCATGAACATAAATGAAAGCTTATGCATGAGTTAATTTTTTACTGAGGGATTCCTGAACCTACATCTGGACATTGGAACAGCCTCTCTCATCCCTCATCTCCTGCAAGACAAAAAAGGTGCCCTCACCTACGGTGCATTAAATGGCATAAGCTTCTTGAATGCACGTTGTAGTTACAGTAGTAATGCAGAAGGAGAATTACTGATGCTGTGAGGATCACAGAATCACAGAATGGGTCAGGTTGGAAGGCATCACATCTGGTCCAACCAGGGCCATCCTAGAGCACACGGCACAGGACTGCATCCAGACAGATTCTTGAGTATCTCCAGTGAGGGAGACTCCATAGCCTCTCTGGGCAACCTGTTCCAATGCACAGGCCCTCACACAATAAAGAAAACTGTGTTTAAAATGCTTTAAAAATAATTTTTAACAGGTATGTTAGGAGTTACTCTCTATTTTCTCACCTAACCTTCAGGTACTAATCATTTAATGACACACCCAATTATCTGAAACACTATGTAAAACTATTTTTGAAATCCGGCATCATGGTTGGGACAGCTGTAAGAGTCTATCAACTTCAGCTACATAGAACTACAGAGAACTCTATCCTAAATGATTTCATTTGCTACAGTCTTCCTTTTTCTTCAGCCATTATATTAAAAAATAAATGTGCAACAAATGTACTAAAATTAAGATAATCCGACCAGAAAAATGAAACTAAGCAAATAAACTTACCTGCATCAAATGTGAAAATTTGTGCTTTCTTTTTAATTCAGAAACTTAGACTAAAGAAACCTGCTACAGCCACCCCAGCAGCAAGAGCTGTCTTGGGCATCAATTCAGCCTCCAGAGGTCCCTTCCAACCTGAACCATTCTGTGACCCTGTGACAGGGATACTGGAAAAGCCCCCATTAGCCACAGCAAATCCCCAGCTAAGCAGAGTCAGTGCCAGGCTCCAATGAAATGACACTTCAAGATGTATGAACACAGGTCAGCCAGCAGGACACTGAAACACCCAACTGCTCTAAGTCCCCATTACTGTGCTGGGCCCAGTTTTAGAGCTTCAAGAAAAGGCATGAGTCATGGCACAAATGGAGAAAAGCTAGAAGAGAGCATGACAATGAATGGAGCTCTAAAAAACATTATTTAGGAGTATAAACTACGAAAACAGCACATCCAGTCAACCTCCTTAAGGTTAAAAAAAAAAAATCAGTTTGTTCAGGCACAAAAAATCTGCTGCAAGGAGGAAAAGAAGGATGTTTTCTATAGCTATGGCAACATGATTAGTACTAATGAGCTTAAACTGCAGCATGGAGATTCTGTTAAGCCATTCAGGGAAAATTTCCTAATGTTATGGTTAGCAAAGCACTGTAATACAGTCTGAAGAGGTCAGACAAACCTCTAGTGATAGAATTTTACAAAGTTGTCAGATGCATCATAACCAGAGCAAATCCTGCTTTGGACACAGCAATAGACTAGATGACTTTGAGGCCACTTCCCACCTGTTTTTATCAGAAAGTCACCTAGAGAACGGTGCCACACTTGTGCCGTGTTGTAAGGTTAATAAATTGCAGTTCACTTAAATATAACGAGAAGTTTATATTACATAAAATATCCATCAGATATTCTGTAAGGATACCTTAAAAAAAAAAAAAACAAACCAAAACAATACCAAACTTTAAGAAGTCAGCTGGTTGATGCTCTTCCCACCCCTGCCCAAGCCCAGCCTCTCTATGAAGAGATCACCAGTGCTGCAGAGCAAAGTTTCTGACCTGTCTGTGGAAAAGAACCACTGCAGTTCTAATTTCAACTGTTTACATGTAAATAACACAAACTTTTCTATTAACATTCTTTATATGAAAACATCAAACAAAGCAAGATATACAAGTCCAGTCCTTCTCACCATACCTTTTTAAGTGCATACTTTGGGTCATCAGGAAGAACCATTATGATCTTTCCATCGGGATATTCAGCCAGTATTCTCTCCTTTTTCCAACCCTAAATAAAACAAACACTTATCTAAACCATATACAAGATTACTTTCACAAACAGAAGTGGCAAATTATTGTTCTAGACACTGAATTTATGCAGATTTCACAGAATTTAGCAGTTGCTTTGCTAGAGAAGGAAACTTCAGCTAGCTTTTTAAAATGAGCACAACAGATAGAATATGGTGTTCTTTATACAATAATTTATACAGTAACCTAACTATATCTAAAAGCAATGTGAAAGTGTCTTACAATTTCCCACCTAGATTTTTCCCCCTGAACTGCAGTGCAAACTCAATTTTAGAACAGAAGTGGCAAATTCAGCTCACATAACTGATCTCCAAACCTACTTAAATACTTATTTTTCAAAGTCCGGTGAATGAGAAAGCCCTAAGTTTTATTAGAAGATTTCTTTTTAACATAGTTACCTCCACAAATACACACTCAGTTTTAAAAGTCTGGCATGCGAAAGACCTCCAGGAGGTTCTAAGTGAACTGATTGGCATGCAGTTGCCCAAAATGTAAGGAA
The DNA here is from genome assembly GCA_013400175.1 of Phainopepla nitens. Lineage (NCBI taxonomy): Eukaryota > Metazoa > Chordata > Aves > Passeriformes > Bombycillidae > Phainopepla > Phainopepla nitens. The sequence goes on along the minus strand of VXBQ01015082.1, from coordinate 65,476 downwards.
TAGTTTATTTTGTTACTGATCATAACTGTTAAAGGCACAAGAAGGATACTAGAAAAAAATTTATAACTACCTTCTAAGAATCTAATAGGGAAGGAGACTACGTTGTGTGTATCTGAAGTATAAACATACTCAAAAAAATAGAGGTAATTAACTCTTCTTCAGATCCACACTCGTGGTGAATAATGAGCAGTACCTGCATGGAAAAAAACAAAACAAAAAAGCCACTTAAATCTAGCAAGATGGGACTGGTAGATATTAGAACTCAAGTTGCTTTGATGGGACCTAAAAATACTGAATGCAGAAGTAACTTCAGCCACTAAAAAGGCTGAACTACAAGTCTTACTTCAAAGCAACTTTAAATAAAAAAAGTCTTTGAAGAAACAATACTGATGGAGTGATTCTCATTGAAATCTGTACCTTCCCATGAAATAACGTTTGACTAAAGACCAAGTAATGGAATTTGGCACTGTATGATTGCCATATATACTACCACAAAAAAAGTTAAACTTCAGTGTTATAATACTTGATCTGCACCTCATTTTATTCATCCTGATTTTACTCCCTTACCCCAAGGAGGACATGAAGACAATAATTTTAGGAATGTATCTACTTGCTGCTAGCTCTGAAACTATTTAAATATTAGTTTAGCACCCAGCATGGAAATGGTTGCAACACAAACACAATTTGAATCCTGTTTTTCTTCTCAGTAGTAATTGAACAAATGAAGATCCTGCTTGAATTTATATACATTATGGTCTGAACACAAAGGGCAATAAACAGCAGTGTCATCATATTTAAGGAAGCAGCAAAGTGCAATTTGTGGGATTGTGACATGCTTTTTGAGATTGTCATGAGGAAAAAAAAAAAAAATCAGGCAAAGATTACCACTCCACAACCTCAAACCTTAACCCTCTCAAATTTTTGTCTTTTGCTGCCTTTTGGCTACTGTCTGCTCTGCAACAGCTTTTTACAGCCTATTTTAAATCACCACTCAGGATATAAATGCAACGTGTTTGACAATCCTGCCATTATAGCATCCAGACTGATGCAAGCCTAATGCAGAAAATTCAACACTAATTTTTAGGTTAAGGTATCCTGTTAATGTTATAGCCAGTTATTTCCACAAAATGAAATCCAATAACGAACAGAACACTTCTCAACATCACAGAATTTATGCCTCTACGCAACAGTATATTTATACAAGTCTAAAAATCTGTCAAAATGCAATAATTGATTCTCAAATGCATAGGACTCATTATTTTCATTACTGCCCACCTGTTCATCTTCTTAAGTGATCTGTATAATACGGAGACTGGTGATATTCACAGGAGAGTAGTTTCTAAACTGAAGTATTTTGCAATTCAGAAATGTATCTTTTAGATGCAGCTTTCCAAAAAGTTTCGCAAAGCTTAAGCTCATCCAGATTTTTAGTGAAGCCATTTTAAAGCCATACTGAGAAGCCTTTAAAGTCATAGGCAGCTCTAATAATGTTATAAAGAAAAAATATGATTTCATATATTTATCTGCACCTTTAGAACCCTTATTGCTGAATTTTGCTTCCTTTAAACCAGACAAATGGAAGCAATGCACAAGACTGATCACAACTCTGTCATATTGCAACATTGAAGGGAAAGTGCTACAGCTGCAGCCGAGACTAATCCAATTAGATATTTGCACTGTACACAAAATATGCTTCAGTGCCAGCACTTTCATGTGGTCTGAAAATTATTTCCCTAAACACACCTATTAATACTTTTTAACCAACCTCCCGCTATTTTACCACGACTAAAATACTAGAGACTGCCAGGTATTTCAATCACTTAGAAGTAAAGTGGGACTCTTTCAGCAGACAGATGACAAGAACACCTCAGCAGAGTAAGAAACAGAAGTCTTATGTCTGGAGTATGTAGTATTCTACTGCCATGTCAGAAAAACGGTTTTCCCTCTTCTTTTAACTGACATTATTTTAGGACATTAAGACTTATTTACTGTTACATCAGATGGCCAAGCATTGACATACATGGCCTGTGATGACCAAAGAAGTTTAAAGGAAAGCTACTCTTCCCACAGGGAAACCTGTTCTGCAAGGCCTGGAGTAAAAGCACATTACTAGGGCACCCCTCCCTGACAGTGCAAGGCTGTGCCCAAGAGCAGATCACCTCCAGCCAGCAGCAGCAAGGCAGGCAGAGACCCTTCACCACAGCTGGGCAGACCGGAGCTGTAAGGGGGTGTGCAAGCACAGCAGCAACACTCTCCTCCCCTCCATGCTGGGACCATCTGTCCTACAAGTATTTGTAATTGCTTGAGAAAATAAGGCAACTCTGCAGTGCACACTCAGCTCCTTTTCAGTCTACCTCTAACCTCCTCTCAATTCAAACAAGAATAAAGGCTGCTTCTGCTGTGTTTATTAAGGGGCAATGGCAATAGGATTACAAAAGACATCATTACAAAAAGGGCAATACAGACAAGCAGCTGCCACCAGATCATGAAACAGTGTGGACAGCAGCTACCACTACGGAGTGCAGTGCATTGTTTTTACTGGGTATGATGTATGTATATAAAGAATGAGGTAGAACACAGGTGTAAAGATGGCTCCAATACTAACAGCACAGTAACTAAATGTTCAGTGCTCTGTTTTTCATGAATTATGTTCTGCTTATAGCTTAAAATAATCTCTGATGTATTTTTTTTCTTTAAAAGTGTAAGTTAGCAGATGTGATAGCCTGCTTCCCAGGAATATCATGAGTTTTTAGAAATTCTTACATATGAGTAGGAAATGATACAGCAATGCTGGTGCCTTTCTGTATATGCCAGCTCTGGCTTTTCTGTACTATTTATCAACTGAATACAAATACATGAAAAAAACAAGTGGGTTTTTTTTTCTCTTTAAGTTTCTTTTCCTCAAAAATACTGAGGTACTGAGGAAAACATGGTTAATACTGTATAATTCTCGATCTTCACTATGAAAAGCATTTATGAATTTTCTCCCTAGTACTGAAGCCTAGCGTGAAATTTTGTAAACCATTGTCCTTGACAATCTGCAGCAGAGAAACGGGTCTGCTGCATTCTTCTTCCTGACAAGTACAGATATTCTGCCTCTCCTTCCTATTTATGGAACATAGAGAACGAGTTTTTGTCTGCAGAACACGGTAAGATCCTTGGATATAACTATCAAATATTATCCTCTATTAAAACTTCTTGCTAAAGATACTAATGGTAAGAACTTCACTTGTAATATTATTTTTATGTCCCACAGATGCATTACTTTTGGAATTAATGCAAATCAAGACAAGTATGAAATCCTTTTAAGATGACATAAGTTCAGCATCATCTTCATATATCACCCAATATCTTATTAACTTTAGATGCCAAAAAGTCAAATATTGCCTTTCTTTAAATGTGAGAATTGTAAGAAGCTCAGAGATTTACTTGAGAGCAGATACAGCAGAATAGCTGCAAACTTACCAAGATTACACAGCCTAAATAACAGTTTCCTCCATTTTCTTAAATTCAAGATATTCTTAACCAAGAAGATGAATGCAAAATACAAACACATTAACTGCAATCACATATGACATCTGAATCCACATTTACTAACTTAAGGTTTTGGCTTTGCAACTTCAAAATACCATTAAAAATGCCTTTCTCTTACAAAAACATTTTGCAGAAATACTAAGTTGATCTTATGTGCTATCTTAGAAAGGATGCAAAATTGATACTGCGTGGTATCACAGCTAGAAAATTTTATAAAATTGAATAATTTATCCATCCCACAGAGTTGCCCATCCTCCTGGAGCTAACACCTGATATGTACATCACCGCTCAGTGCCCACACAGACTAGACTGGCATCATTTGTCTGGAGACTTTCAAATGCCTGAAACTAGAGGAAAGTGAGACAGATTGCTCCACCTGTCTCCAGCGGGGAACATCTCTCATTCCTGCTCCAGTGCTATCCTTGGCCATCTTACCTTCTTGCTGATTTAATTTGCACGCTTCTATTAACAGCAAATGTCACCCTTAGGAAAACCTGTATCAATCCTTGCCAATCTTCTGTTCCCAAATCTAGAAACTGCCATTACACTTGCCAAAATTCCCCTCTACACACAAGGCCTACAATTTCCTTAACAACTCTATCAGACACCCACAACAAAGCAAGTATCCAATACCAACCCCTTGTTAGCCCATCCTTCTTTTGGGGGCATCATGGTATTTCTAGAGACCCAAACAGAATTTTTACTACAAGGAGTAAGACAGGCCTTTAAAATAATCCATCAAACAAAATTTTATTTTGTTGAAGATAAATAATTTACTATTTACATGCAAACTAACTTCTGGCTACTCAAAACTTTTCAGAAAACCCACAGAGCACCTACAGGCAGGTGGGCAAGACACTAACAATGATGTCCATTTTCAAGCTCACAGCAAGGAGCACTAGCATGACTAAGTATATAGACCTACTTTTTTTGAGTCTGTGAAATAATCATTCCTAGAACTACTAAGCCCATAACCTGAGATGTTTGAAAGGGAGAAAAAACTGAGAGAAGTTTTCTCAAGTCAGACTCATCGTATGGCGTGGAGAATTGTGAATGACAAGAGAACGACAAATGCTTATAAGATCCCTTAGAATGGCCTCTGAACCACAAGTAATGCCAAACATATTAACTACATATAAAGAGTGTCTGAATAGCTAAAAAAGTAACATGTCAAGGTCACAGAGACCACCTGTTCCTGGACCAGGAAGTTAACCAAGGAGTTACCAGGACTTTCCCTAGTACATCTGTTTAATCCCCGGATGCTATTGTCCAGTTAACACTGTCAGAAAAAGGAAGACAGTTCAAATTTCAATGCAGTAGCTACATACAAATATCCAGAAACCTATGAGCCATCCTCCCAACAATCCCCACTAAAAACCTCCTAGCGAAACCAGGATAATTAGCAATCATTCCAGTATTTCTGGATGACTAAGAATTAACAAGTAGTCACTTGGTATACTAATTTGCTGCCAAGAAGGCTTATCTTAAATTGAAATTATTTTCTAAGAAGAGGCGAGAATGTTTCTGTCACAATACTATCAACTAAGAACCACTGACTCCAGATCAAATGACTACTGGTAAAAACTCATCTATTTAGAATGGCAAAAGTTACTCATCCATGCAGAAAGCAGTGTTAAGATTGTTAAGCCGGGGGATGGGGGAAATCAGAGGGGAATTTGAAGACTCAGAGTTCTTCTTTCGCCTCTTACTCTACAGTTTCCATTCCAGAATAACCATCTAAATCATGGCTCCATGGCTCTACAGTCATCTACAGTGTCACAAAAAAACAACTAAAGCCTCAAAAGATTACACTGAGAGAACTGTTTAGTCAATGAACTGACAATACAATTAATTTTCTTGAGTACACATTGTTGGAAGTTTTAAGAAGAAGGCTAGCAACTGAGAAAACAATAGGGAAAGCTTTCTCAAATTAAAAGCATACCTAACTCTGAATGAAATTATTTATAACTGGTTTAAGGCAGTCTGCTCAATCACTTTCATATTAATTATGTTGCTCCCCTAGACACAGACACAAGTGACTGATTTCAGCTCTTTCAACTTCCAAAGCATTCAAAACTTCAGTACAGCTCCTCACCTACATGAACATAGCAGCTTTACGTAGCTGCTGAATTAATGTGCCAAAGAGCTTCTGTCCAAAAGAACTAAACATCATCTTCTGTGAATTATGTTTACATCTTTGGTAACATTCAAGCTCTGAAAGTACTTGGGTGGGGAGAGGGAGGACAAACAGGAATAAAATTGGAAAATGTGTTTTATGCTGCCATTATAATGCACTGAGTTCCAACACACTTTCTCTGCCCAGTCTCACCTTGTGATGTAGCTAACGTGTATCAGAAGAGATCTTTCAGGATGTCCAGATTATTTGGCAAAAACTAACCAAGGACAGAATAAATACCAGAACTATTCACCAGAGACTTTCAAGCACTTCAGGTATGAAGTTTTATCTTTGTATTTGCAAACAGTGGGATAAAAGTATGCCTGAGGTTTGAGAGTAGCCCAACAGCCATTTGGTGCCTACATGAATCAAATAGGTGGCCTCAGTTCAGTTATCCTGGAGGTCTTATCTACTCGAGTGTAGAGTACTGAAGGTAACATGTATGATAAAGAAAACAGATTTTGTGGATTCTGTTCTGGATTTCAGACACGTGAACAGGCATTTCCTATGTCTTGTAATATCAGCTAGTGTGAAGTAGCTGATTTTACAATATACTTGAAATTATACAGAATTTTTCAAATCTGAGATTTAATGAGAGATACTCAAGAGACAGCATATATAATGAAATTTTCAAATAATATGTATTTTAAAGCTCACATTCATTATAAAATCAGTATAGCTTCAATACACTATCAAGTTCTATCAGTTGAATTCCTAGGCGGTGTCTCCTCAAATTACACATAATTAATGGAAAAGTCATTTAAAAGTCATCTAAGATCAAAGACTTACAAAAACAGGACAGTCAGCCCTTCATCTGACTATTAAGTCAAATGCTGCTGCGAACACCCGTTGTAGAGAAACCTGTATTTAGTACTTCCAGAACAGTGACATTCCTTTGTTTTCCTATCACTACCCTCACACCTCCTCAAGATCAGATAATTGTAGCAGAAGTAACAATATGGCAATGAAACACCATGATTGTACTATTTTTATACATAACATATAACCTGTCTACCACGGTGTCTCTTAAAAACATTTGGTTCCCAAAGTGGATGATTTATGGCCTACTGTGATAGTAATTTATTAAAACACAACTTAATGTAATGTGAGTTGTAAATAGTACAAAGCAAACAAAAGATACTGTTTATGTCTTTCAAAAGAGAAGATTTTCTTACCACATATTTAACAGCACTTATGAACTGGTTGTGGAATAACAGATGTTGGGTTTCATCCTCTGGATTTGACACAGTGTAAAGCATTCCACAAATATTACAGGAAATAGCACCAAATCTCTTCTGTCCTCCATCCTATAAAACAAGAAAAACAACAAAACCAAACCAACAAATATCCCACTGAACAGGAATTTATCAATTCCTTGCACAGTAAATACAGTTAAACAGAACTTCCATTGAATCAGATATCCCTCCTAACAGCGTATCTTCTGGAAACTCAACAAAAAGGCTAAAATGGAGAAACAACAAGCACAGAATTTAGAATTTCATCTTTCAAAAACCCAAATACCCTTAAAAGGCACAGGCATCAATCACAAGGCAAACTCTACCTAAAAATAGTAGCTCCATCCCCCATTACTTTTGAACAAATTACTGTTATTCTATGGCATACAAAGAACAGAGAATTCTTCCTTCATTTCCCCATCTGCAGAAATATAAACATCTTCCACAAAGAAAATTCCCATATCCAGCCCCACAATACTTGGTTTTCCCTACACTTCTGCTGCTGCCTGTCTTTGGTTGTGAGCTGCTTTGAGATAGGCCACAGATGAGCCATTTTCCTGAAAGTCTGGAAGGGTATCATAAAAAACCAAAGTTATGGAAATAATCGTTAAGATCAGCGATATGTATGCAACAGCTGATCACTACCTTCTTTGGTTTTTAACAAAAACCAAGTATTTCAAGGTAATTTTTGAGACACTGTATAGCAGCTACACTGCAAATGGAAAATCCCTCCACTCATGACATTCTAGGTTCTCCTGCTACTCTGTATGCAACCATTACCAAACTCAGGGCACCACTCAGCACCCATTGCCTTATGATTATTCATTAAAAGAGTTATTCATCTGGAAACACGCTCAGATTTTGGAGTCGGTGCCTAAGCAAGAGTGAAGTATCAGGTGCTGGGGCTGCCTTTTGCCAGGAGCAAAAGAATACCAGTTAGAATAAAATCTCTTGCCAAAAAGGCATGTTTAAGTTACAGCTTAATGCTCAACTATTTTTTTCCCCTCTTTAATTACATTTGGAAATTGAGCTTATGTAAGCAGCAATAAATGTCACTTTTAATTTATTTTAACATACATCACAAGCAACAGAGAAACAGAACTTACTCTATGCTCTAAACCAGTATACTACAAAAGCAAAAACAGATTTGAGGGTGTTTTTTAATATTAAATTGATCTGTGTGTGCAGTGTGCAAGGAAACATCACATGAACTTAATATTGTTTTCTAAGAGCTGAAAATATTCAGAGTAAAAAAAAAGCCTATTTTACAGAAGAAAATGTGTTGCATTTTGCAACACAGAAGTGTTTACAAAACATTTCCTATTCCTTCCATCTTCAAAGACGTGTCTACAAGCTAAACAACAGTTCGATTCTCCACACCACAGCAACTTATTTCAAAGAGACACTGTGCCATCTAAAGTGTAGGTATCAGTTTCTTTCCAAGAAGAGACTAAAGGCACAACAGGCCAGACAAATTCAGAGCTGAACATCTCCTTAGGAGCACATCTATGGAACTCAGCCAAAAGAAAGAAGCTGAATCTGGGAAGTCACTGCAGTAACCACACACAAATGTACAGATCCCTACCATTTACAGAAGGAGAAACAGGAGCACACTAGGTTTCTGAATGAAAAGGGAAAGATGAACCCTGATTTGTGAAGTCAGAATAAGATGAGCTTTCTAAAAGTCCAAAATTCGAACCAAACACATTTTATTTCACTTGCAGATTTCCTTTAAAGTAGCAAAACAAAGTACTCATTCTAGCCATCAAAAGACACTGCATTTCAAGGGTTAGTACATGAGAGATAAAAAAGGCAGTGCAGCTGACTATCTAAAGATGAACCAACTGAACCAGACTTAATAATCCTATCTTGAAGATGGAGAACATATCCCCTACACCTGGAGTAGGGTAAGTGAACAGGAAATGTACTTTGATGCTTGGAATATTTGGCAAAAAAAGTCCCCACCACTTAAATTAGAAAATCAGCTCCGTAAAGCAAATCTTAAGTATTGGTACTGCATTAAGTCTCATGACACAATTTCTGTTCAAATCATCAAGAAACTAAAGGTATTAAACTAACTTGTATGTTTACTATGAAAAATCTCAAGCCAAAAAAAAACCCTAGTTATGAAGAAGTAATCAGAAAACTCAAGGCAAGAATATCCTCAAAGTTGTCCAGCCCCCTAGCTCACCCCATCTTGCCTTGTAAATACAAATGCTGCTTTGGAAGTTTCCAGGAACAGATTAGTTCCCTGGAATAATACTGCCAATATTGTATTTTACAGTCAGACTTTCTCAGACATTGTTGGTATCAGTGGCTCTGAATTTTTGGAGGGGAGATTTTTTTCGTCTGGATTTTGTTTTTTAAGGATTTCACTGCTACTACTATTCTACACATGTTCAGTTGTATCAATGGGCTACCCACATAGGTTAGTATGAAAACCCCACTTCATGAATTATTGAAAAAACCACACTGCAGTATCTAAAGCAATCTTTTGAACTCTGTAGCCCTGATAAATGTGGACTATAGCCTTTAGGAAATATTTTACAGTCTCCTGAAGACAAGAAAGAAGATTTTTGTATGACTGAAGCAGTATATCAAAGCTACAGCATAGGACATAATGATTCAGGCAAAAGTTAAATGGAGGAGCTTTATAATCCAACAGAGACTGTAACAACAAAAAGAAGACATGCAAAATAAAGTCAGGAATTATGACGAATGCATGTTTGTACTTCAACAAAACATCTACAGGATCTGACCATTTTTAAAGTGATATCACTATATAAGTAATAGTGGAAAGGGCATGCATCCAGAGGAAAAAAATGCTCCCACATCATAATACTGCATTAAAGCTTGCCAGACCTTCCTAATGGGAAGAGATCAACAACAACCAACCAAAACACAAAATGAAACAACTACCAAAAAACAAACAAAACGAAACAACTACCAACAACCAAACAAAACACCCACAAAAACAACAAAAAAAAAATCAAACCAAACCAAACAAAACCAGAAACAAAAAAAAAAACCAAACCCCAACCACCTAGGAGCACCTTTTGTACTACATATGAGAGTAAATATAAGTGGGATTTGGAAGTGGAGGAGTGGGATCTTCTCAGCAAGCATCAAATACTGAAAAAGAAAGTGCTGACTTGTCACAACTAGAAAAAGATGCAAGAGGTTTGACTCTCAGAACTTAATGTTTTTCAGAGCAACAATATTCAGGAAAATGTGGGGTTTTAGCCAGAAAAAATGTTGTCACTCCGTTTACAACTCAGTTTTCTAAACAATAACAATAAGGAGAAAAATACTTTTATTTCCTAAGCAAATTCTGCAGAGATGGCAATTAAGCATTCCAGCATCTCAGGCAATCCTAAAGTACAGGATATTCACTGTTTCAAGGCTAACTGTAATTGAACATTGAGACAATACTGCCTTAACTTCAGAAGGGCTTCTTAATTCTGTGTTAAGACAGAAAGAAAAGTCTTACCAACATCTTCTTTGAGAAGGTGCATGTCTGCTGATCCTCCATATGTGCAATAAGGAACCCTGCAAGCAAAAAAGGCATTTGGTGCCTCTGAAGGAGATGAAACGGGGCCTTTTTTTTTTTTTCCTTCCTTTATTTTTCTCTCTCTTCAGTCACAGATCAGGTCACCTCCTTCTTGATTATCTAGTATTGGAGGTAGATCGTTCTTTCCTCTTTTCCTCTAGCCTTTCCACTGAACAAATAATACAGTCCAGCCAGAGAAATAGGCAGGCTGGAAAGGAAGCACAAGAAGTGCAGGAAGAAAAAACAAAGATTTTTAGGGCTCTCCACAGAAAATTAAGTGGTCAAAGAATGCTATTTCAATGAAAGATGCACTCAAGACTGAAACTGATGGATAGATCCCCTTGCTGACCAGGAAGATCAGAAGACATGTCCCAGCTCAGAATAAAAGCCAGTCTTCATTTGGAACAACATAACCCAACCAATCAAGGAAAAAAAAAAAAAAACAAAACCCCAACCCATCACCAGTGCCCATCTTCCTGAAAAGCTATTTTAGCAAAAGGATATAAATCAACTTGAAACTTTCAAAGCCGTGATGTATCTAATTTTACTTAACATATTTGAAAAATGAAAATGGAGGGTCATTATCCATCATGAAATTGTATCTTCACTGGTCACTGGCTAAAGCAATATGAAAAGCAATGCTAAGTAAGAAAATAAACCTGCACAATACTTACAAGTGACAGGTAATCCATTCTGAACCCACATAAAAGTATTAAGGAGGAATATTACAGGAAGTGTTCTGATGAGCACAGGTTTTGGCTTGGATAAGGTTAATTTCCTTCACAGCAGCTGCTATGGTGCTGTGTATTACATCTGTGACCAAAACAGGGCTGATAACACAGGGATGTTTTAGCTACTGCTGCACAGTGCTTACACAGCACTCAAGGTCTTTTCTGTTTCTCACACTGCTGTGCCAGTGAGGAGGAGGGGGTGCCAAGAAGCTGGGAGGTGCCAGAGGCAGGACCAGCTGATCCCACCTGACCAGAGGGATATCCCATGCCACATGGCATCCTGCCGAGCAGTAAGAGCTGGGAAAGAGGGAGGGAGGGGAGGATGTTTGGAGTTAATGGCATTTGTCTTCCCAATTGTTGTACATGATGAAGACCTTTTCTCCCAGAGAGGGCTGAACCTCTGCAAGCTGAAGGACAGCAGTGAATGAATTCCTTATTTGCTTTGCTTGCACTCACAGCTCTTGCTTTACCTATGAAACTGCTCTCCCCATCCTACCTGGGGGCAGTGGGGGAGCAGCTGCACGGTGCTTAGCTGCCTGCCAGGGTTAAGCCACAGCACAGCGTTAGTGGCCTTGCTGCCTGAATTCCTGTAGCAGCTCCCAGCTAATGTTACAAAACATTCCCATCTCCCTTCAGGACAAAGGACACCACGTACAACCCATCTGAATTTGCAAGACAAACCTGTGTTGCTGCACAGGAGAAGAAATGGGAAGAAGTGATAATATACCATCCCAGTAAGAACAGAGCTATCAAAAAGAGCACCATTTGTGTGGAAGGAAAAATTACTGCTCTTGACTATCAAACTCCCTCTCTTATGCTTACAAAGTAGTCACTGTCTCGTTTTCTCTGGGCTTGCAGGACAGGAGAGAGGCAGTACTTAACTAATGTGAACAATGAAAGATTGCCTAAAAGCCATCCTCTAAATCTGCAGCAAAACTGCCTAACCAGACTACACAAGCTGAAGGAAGAAAGTTGAAGGAAGAAAATAGCAACTTTAAATGGTTGCTATGCAAGTTTCTTCAGAAATTCTTCTCATAAGAAAATACTCTTACACTTATTATTTCCACTATGGGCTGTGCTTTCACCTTAAAGAAAAATATTTATTTCATATATAACCTATTTCAGTCAAGCAGGAAACTATGTTCAATTTTAATCAAAATATATGTAAAGAAAAATTCAAGCATGACATCCAAATGTGTAAACCAGATTAGCATGCACATCACATCCACCAACTCCATAGCACCAACTCAAACCTCAGAATCAAAAGCACCTTCCATCAAGCAATCCTGATCCCTGCACCTGCTGATACTTATAAGGATGAACTACATTTAATCACATTTGCTGGCATCCAGGCATTACCTCAGCTCTAGAAAGTCAAAAAAAGTCTCCATAACTCAAAACTATCCTACCACTTCGGTGATTTGTTTTCACTGTTCATTCATTTTACATGTTCTTTCCTAAAACTGATGACTTAATTTTCAAAATACTAAACAAATTCAAAGGAACATACCTCAAAATGGGATAGGTATCCCTGTGCTCCATAGGAAATTATTTAGAAGATTTTCTTTGTAGCATTAATACTTTTGTCAATTCTTATTTTTATGGTCAAAATTTTGTCCTAGGTCTGACAGGCAAGCAGAATTTTTACAAGGAACTGACTTTCCCTGTCTTGGTTGTACAGCATTTCTCATTTGATGAAAACTGAGGACACATGCTTTGCGCATTTATGTTTCTTTCCATTTCAGAATTTAAAGGAATAAATGATTTCATATTCAAGTTCTCATATTTGCAAATCACATTCAAGTAATTGCAAAGTAAAGAACAATTTTAGTGCATTACTCCACAAAGCTTCCTATGGAGCTTCATGCAACCTGACAAACAACCTGCCAGCTGAATATTTAAATGAAGTGTAAGAGGGTGCAGTTCACAAATATTCTGAACAGACTATTCCACCAAATACCAAGTCACTGATCTGGAATGCAATGAATTTTTAGCCTCAATGTGAACTTCTTTCCCTTTAAGAAGAGATCATACTCCCTTCAGTCTGAACCTAAGTCTTTGCATATCACTTCAAACACCATTTTCTGGCACTGTTTGCTTTATGAAGTGTCTTGGAGCATCAGCTGCTTTGCTGTTCTCAGCTGAAGTTCTATGCTCTGAAGAGACTTGCTTTTTAAGATGTGTGACAGCAAGCAAATCTGAACAGAAACAGCCCGTTGTTTGACTTAGAGGTACTCCTACAAAATGAAGACAATTTCATGTTTGAAGCTGCCCAGAGGACTAGATGATGTGTACCACAGGAAAGAGAACGGCGCAAGTGCTGCTACTAAGTATTTCTTATACAAACAGAATTTGTGGTTTTTTTACTTCTGTTAGTCAATTAGCCTTAAAGCTTGTTAAAGATTTTATTACTTAAAAAAAAAAAAAGACAACTAATCTATTCATTACAGCAATCACATGGGAGAAGAAGGAAGCTAAGACACATCTTTAAGGATTAAATACAAAAAACCCAAAGCATACTGGGAAAAACAAAGCCCAGTTTTACCATAACACCTCTCTAAATATAGCTCAGGGACCAAAAAGATCAGAATACACAGACAATATTGCAACATTCCAGACTCTGAGCCTCAGATATCACAAAAAAAAAAATTAAAAGCACAAGTGTCAAACTTACATAAAAAAAGACTAGGAAAATTCAGTAGGAAACAAGCAGCAAAACAAAAGATTTTACATTATGTGACTAGTCAAATAAATAATTAGTTTTTCAGCTTTGGTTACAAAAAGAAAAAAAGGATTCTGCACATCCATTAAGATGGACTGTCTTGACACATCACCAAAAGAATCATATCTCACACTGGAGAGCCCAAAATTGCATCTTTCAGGCATTTAGGTTTTTTTTCTAAAGTGTAACAAAGCGCTAATTAAATGTCTCTTGCTAAGAATAAAAGCATGACTTCCCAACTTCGCTCAAGGTAAAGAATAATGAAACTGCTTCTCTTAATACATGCCAGAAACTTGAAATGAAAATGATTTCTAGCTATTAACTGTAATTTTTTAGACACTATAAATGCTAATTTAAGTGATTTGACCTTATGTAGTGAGACTGCTCTCCACATAGGAGAAATTTCAACCTCAGCAGTTTTTAAAGCAAATTACTAATTTCTCTGTTCTCACAGGATCATTATGGAACTACATAAACACCTTTGGAAATAATTACTACTAATAATAGAAAAACAAGCCCAGCCATTCAGGACCCACCATTTTTAAAACTCACCATGGTTTTGTAAGCATAACTATTAATTACAAAAAGTACCTTATTATACGCATTTAATCCAAAATCTCTTGAGTATTTGCAGGAGGAAAGCCTAGTAATTTAGAAGTTAATTTAGCCACTTTTCACCTCTAGAAGCTGGCACAAACTATTCTAAACATAACTGTGTCTCATCTCCACTGCAACCAAGGTCAAGAACAGTATTTTACAAAGTGCCTTAACTAATATCTGGGTTCCTCTCTATGTTTTGACATAAGAGCAGTTTTCCCCAAGGTAAAGAATAACAGACCAACACCCTATCTAATATTGTCTTGGTAAACTGAAATACAGGCATTATTAAAATGCCCTTTCCACACAATAAAAAGCCTGCTCTGAACTCTATGAAATCAAAGTGAATTAGATTTGTACAAAGTGCTGAAATAAGTAAGATATTGTGAAGCTGTTACTTTCACATTTAGAAATTAAATACCCACTTGCATTTTCCAGAAATACCCAGAGAAAACCACAAAGTCTCTCCCATTCTTCCTCATTTCCCCCATTAATGTTCATCAACAAACCTTTCTTTAAAATTTTGCTCAATAAGTAACTTTTATTGTTGTATACCTGAAGAAAAGATTACTCTCCTAATTCTAGCTGAATGCAAGGCTACTACCAGCATAATCAGTAACTCATAAAAAAATCTCTGTATAACAGACACTGCAGAGAGCTACACAAGCCCTCTTCAGCAGCCAAGCAGGAAGCTCTGTATTTCTTCTTGTCCAAGATCCTAGCAACTTTTCAGCCAAGTTCTATTACTGTATGAGTAAAAATTAAGTTAGTTTCACAGAAATGAAAAGGGATACTCTGATAGTCCTTTTAATGTAGGTAAGATAGTTACTCATTCATTTTAATTCTGCTGGTAAAATGGATTTCAAAAAGGCAGTAACTGGAATACTTCTTAAATGTTAGATACAGTTCAGTTATCCTGTGGCTGGGCATTCACATGCCTAGATTTGTATAACTTCAGACAGCTGGAGGATATATTTATCACTTTAGGTCTTGGAAGCTCTGATTTTAAAATATTTCAGTATGGATATAACAGTGTTCAGAATTCATTTGGTTCTGTTTCAGTTAATATTTTCATGTGTATAATCCATGTATTACAGGAAAAAATAATTTAGTAACACCTCCAGTTATATATGTCAGAGGTATAATTTCATAAGAAAACTCCTTCCTTCCTAATGGCCTGGATTCCTGTCACTCTCTAGCCTTTCATTTCTCAAGGATTATCTGACATGTGCGTTATCGAAAACGCAAACCAAAACACAACCAAAAACAACTGTCACACAAACTGTGATTCTACAAGACAACAAAACAACTGTGTCACTCTCTTCTCATTTTGCATGCTCTTGTTACCTCTATTTTGTAGCTAATAGCCAAAAGGGTAAGAGAATAAATAACCCAACTGGCAGTGTTGCTTAAGTAATATGGTAAAAATAAGTGCATGCACTGGGAAATCTTTAAGTTGGTCTCAGAACAATGGACACTTTAATGACACTTTTTATTCCTTAATTAAGGAATAAATGTGTTGATATTAATCCTGCACACAATCTACCAGATGCATCTCCCCCTATACTTCTGGAATTTTAAGAAACTGAGAATTTATACATAAGTAAAGGCATATACACTCTCCCTATTTTCAATGAATAGCCATGCTATTTAAAAATTGCAGAAATTTATTTTAACGAGAAACATTAAACATTAAGGCTTGCTGACACCATTTTCCCATCAACACTGAATGGCAATCTAGTACAGGTTCTACTTTCACAAGTCATTTACAATGGTGATAAGTAGTATGAATAAGTAACAATTTTTAGATAAGTTCATTAAAACACAGTACTGCAAATTCAGAGAGAATTTCTTCAAGCTTATAGTTTTTAGGTTATAGCTTTTACTAAAAGGGTATTACTTACTGTGATCAGCTGCTTATCACCATCTTTTCCTGCTTCTTTTAGCTTCTGAATATGTTCCTCAGATGATGGCAAGTTACTGCATTTTGATGCTAATGAAGGATTTGACAATGGAGCCCTTGAAATACAAATATATTTCATGTTAAAAATGGAACTGCTTATGCATGTCATGGTAGAAACTCAAAATGTGTTTAGTACAAACTTTACCAATATGCAAATGCAAATTAATTACATAAAACACAGTCCTGTATATTTTAACGTGCAATTGAAATGGAAAAATAAGGAAATAAAGGGATTAATCAAAAAACACAGCTTGTAACCAGCTTAATTACAAGAATTATTTTTTGTTTATGAAAAAAATAATTATTATCAAGTGGGTAAGTTAGTCTCAACTATTATCAGCAGCATTTAAAAAAGGCACTTTCAGAGCATGACCGATGGTGCCTAATGCCACGTATTTCCAAAGTAAGATTTAGGTATCATATATCAGGTTGCTAAAGCTGACCATGTGAGTATATTCTCCCAAATCCAAGTCAGATGTCCCATCCTCACAACTAAAACTTACTCTAACAGGTGGCAATGAAGGGAGGAAGACCCAAGGAATAAATGCATTGGTATCACTGCAATCTTACTCAGTTTAAACCTCCCCTTGTCACAGCTGAAGGAACATTGGAAAATACAATAAACTATCACCAAAATCGTTCTATGAACTTGCTCCTATATTCAGGGGTAAAAAAGTGACACTTGTTCCAGGTTTGGATAAAACTCGTGGAGACTGCCAAAGCAAAACACACACAAAAAAACACATACTTTAACTAGGTATTTACATATTTTTCTGTTTCTGAGCAAACTAAATTGTGGCACCTCCTGTAGCACAGGCAGCAGGTTAATCCAGTGAGCTTTTAAAAAAATTAACTCTTGCCAGACATTTTTAAAATAACATTTTTGTGCTAAATCAGGGGTAACTTTTTTATTCCCTCCACGTGCCCTAAGATTTGCCTTATGTAGCCACTGCGAGGTTTGCCTTCTCCTGCTGCAACCTCTTCCTACAAACCCCTAAAAAAAGCTACATGGTAGATATGCACACAGGTAACAGATTACTCTATGTTATGTCAGGAGTACCACAGAAAGATTTCATGGCTTTTAAATCTTGGGTATCTCATCCAAGAAAGCAGGGTAAGAAAGGTCTCAGAATTGAAATATATATCCAGATAATAGCAAAGCAATATGAGCTTGTTCAGGTAATAAAGGTAAGAAATTTAAGTAGATACCATAGACCTGTTTGGCAGTTGAGACTAAAAATATGAAAAATCGAAGTTATTGCAGTGCTTATCAATACATTTTAAACCACTCATTTGACTAGTTTGCATTTACCTTACCAACCACCTTCTGTGAAGTTCCACAGTAGCAGAATTTTTCAACGTGTACAAAAGGGTTGGTTAGCCAGAACTGTTAATCTGGCCTC
This sequence comes from Phainopepla nitens, assembly GCA_013400175.1. Lineage (NCBI taxonomy): Eukaryota > Metazoa > Chordata > Aves > Passeriformes > Bombycillidae > Phainopepla > Phainopepla nitens. The sequence continues at coordinate 47,565 of VXBQ01015082.1, read as the reverse complement.
AGAGAGATGTACTGAAAATTACCTGAAACATTTCTTGTTCTCCCCAATATGAATACAGAGAATAGTAACAACACACTGACCACTGCTGCTGCTCAAGGTATCAGGTACAAAGAAATTTTTGACTTTAGCTTGTAATTGGCTAAAAACCAGAGCCTATGTCAGAATTGCTCAAAAACTGTAACAGTCAACATGATCAAGGCTAAAATGCAAACCTGAACTATAAGACAAACTTAGTACTAAGAACTTTTTTTTTAGTATGACTGCTGACACCTTCACTTCACAGCAATCACAATTTTCCAAATTAAATCCCCTTCCCTCCACCAAAAAAAAATTCACATGTACAAGACTCCCAGAGTACAAAGAGTTAAAAAACTCCTCCAGACGTAAGTGAAATAATTCAGTACATGAAAATCATGTGGCAAATCCTTCCTCTACTCTCTGGTTCTCATCCAGTTTGAGCAAGATACCAGTATAAATGTTTTCCCAACTCTGTTAAATAATGCTTTTTGAAATAAATGTGCAGCTACAAACATCTTATGTTATTTTCTTACAGAAGCAAAAACATCCCTTAACAATGGGATAAAAAAAAAGTGCTTTTACAAAGGACAAGTCACTTATGTGAAACTGAAAACTGAGGCTGGGAGACAAGTGCTTTATAATAAATTCTCTCATAACTCCATCTATGCAAGGTTACTGTAATTTCATAATCTATTAAATACTATACCTGTTCTCAGATTCAGAAGTTTGACTTGTAAGCGAAGTTTGAATCAACTGCGTGGGAGCCAAATCTACAATTAATTAAAGATTATAACCTCATTATAAAGTTTTTAGTTGCAAAGGAAATTTGAGTTACACAAACAGTGATTTTCAAAAAACATACTCAAAACAATTTTGCAATCTGTTCATGGCCACTAAAAAATATTCAAGTTCGAGGCAGTATTCACATGTTTCTCCAAGCATGCTTAAAAACAAAAAGGCATTTTGACAGCAGTTCTGCAGAAATGTTTGTCAGAAGCTAAACAAGAACAGCAGTAAACTACACAGGAGTTTAATCTTTATACTGACACACATATAAATGGCTGTTTGTACTTTATTAGAATCATATATATACAATATGACCCCATCTGAGGCGTGTTCTACAACACTTAAGGAAAAGAAACAATCAAAAACAGCAAAAGAAAGAAATTTTTTTTTTAATTCTGTAACAGAAATTAAGAGTAGTTACCCTTCAAAAGTATCCTACAATGGCAGGGCAAAACTCCAACTATTTAGTAAAGCTAAATAATAAAACTGCTCTCAAACTAAGGTTGAGATTAAAAAAAATACATGAAAATCCCAGAACAAACCCCTCACCACTAAGAAAAGAAAAAAAAAATAGTGAAGAGACAACTTAGTGGTTCATTCACAGTATTTCTTGGTCAAATGTACTTCAGTCAAAATATTTACATTGCATCATAAGCTTTGATAAACTGCATTCACATGCTGATAAATTAAGACTATGTCATAAAAACAGGAGAATGATTATTCAATTAATAATTTGGTTAAAATCAAGTACAAAAATTCAGAAGAAAGAAATGCAGATATTTATTCAAAGGAAATACAGCAGAGAATTAACAAAAACCAAGCCAAGAGAAGAAGCCAACTGAAATATGAAGTTTTACTGCTTTATTACATGGGAAAGGAAACAATTTGGCTGTGTTTCCCCTCTTTCCCACTTCACAGCCCAGAGAAAAAAGTACATTTCAGTGCTACTCAAGTGGCCCTGGGTGTGACACAAAGCAATCCAAAACCCCCTGGTAAATGGTTCCACTCCTGAAGTTTAGTTCTGGGCCAGCTACGCCTCACTCTGTGACACATTCCTCTTAAAAGACAGACTGTCCTTCCCACAGAACTGATCAAACCAACTGCAGAAATCAGTAGAAGACAGTTACCTTGAGGTTCACTTTCTTTGGATTCCTTTTTGAATTGTTTTGGTGGTCTAGGAGCTGTAACACACTTTACTGGAGAACTTTCTGGACTTGATTCCAAATGTAATCGGAAGTTCTAAGCGAAACAGAAAACATTAAATTAAAAAACGTCCAAATTAACCAACACATTTAACCTATTAACAAAACCACTAACTGAACTATTAACATCTTGAATACAGCATCAGTTCTATGTTAATTTAAGCAGACAAAATGCAACTGATTAGCTAGTCCATATTAAAGTTTGTGGTATTAATTTGGAAAACAATCTTTTTCATTTTATATATAAGCTTGCAAAATATTTCCTATAGAATACAGTCGTCCTTAAAATCCTAATTTTTACCAGAAACTCATTCAGATAAGGAAATGAGAGGAAAACAAGAGTCCTTCTAATACACCTTTGCAAAATAAAACAGCTACAGAAGCTGAAGCCATGAGAAACTGTCCACAGAAATCTGTACAACCTTTGGCTACAGCACAGAATTTTATTGCTCAACATTTAGTTAACAACAGAACCCAGGAGGGTGGAATCAATTATTTTTTCCGCTTACTATCACCCATCTATGACAACACAGCAGTAAATCTCTAATACTTTTGAAAATTTCAAGTCACTGTAAAAGAAAGCCATTGTTAAAACAATTCTGAACACGAAATTCTCAGAAAACAGAATAGATTTAGAACACCCTCCCACTATACACCATAATTAAAATAACTTACCTCATCTGGTCTTGGCTCACATAAATGTTTTGTCAAGTTAGGCAACAAACCATTTTCTGCACCTTTCCTTGTGGGCTGTTTTGTTTCTAATGTCACTTCTTTAGCTTCAGCTCTTTCAGATGAAGGATCTGATTTCTCCTGCACACAAGTTGTACTTTCATTCTCAAAGAGTCTTGCTGACAGCTGGCCTTGTGCCTTTGAAAGCTCTGCTTCTGCAGCCATTTGACTTGCCTCTGAAACTTCAGGGAAATCTTTTAAAAAAGGAAGCTTGGGGACATTTGGAGAATTTGAGTTACTTTGCTTCACATTACTAGCTTTCAGCAATTTAATTTTGGTCCATTTAGAGTTTTTGTTCGAGGAGTTATTTCTACCATTCAGGGTGCATTTGACAGGCATTGCTTTTTTGCTGGGGAAAAACCGTTTGCACTGAGTACTCTGACTGGGTTCCTTCTGAGTAAGCATTTCACTTTGCTGTAACTGTGTGTCATCGTGCTTTTCTTCTGCTTTGCTCTCCTCTGCATTAGGGGAATCTTTTTTCACTTCTACTGTATCTGACTCAATCTCACCTGCAATTTCTTCACAAAGTTCAAGGATGCTCACCCTTTTGGATTTTGCATCGTTCTCAGGCTGATCAGCCACATTTGTCTCACTAACAGATGGCTGTGAAGTATTTTTTAGTTTTGTACTGGGTTTTATGTTCTGATGTGTTTGTTGCTTTTCCTTAGATGCTGTAGAATTTGGCTTCGGAGAATCGGTTTCTGCTTTCTTTGTGTTGCTAGAATCAGGAGATACAGGGCCCGTTTGGTCTTGCTTGACTTCAAGACTCTCATCAGGACACGGGGAGGACCCTTGAAGATTGTGTTGAAAGCTACTGGATTTATCCTTTTTATTGTCAGCTTTACACTTTTTCTCTTTCAGAGAGCTGGTCACTTCTACACGTATTTCTTTATCCTCGTTTGTATTGTTTGGCTTTACCTTTGTGTTTTTCTGCTCCGTTTTCCCTCCAGCAGATTTCGGTGGTTTTGCTGCAACACTGGGAGCCTGTTTTTTTGCCTGGCTACTGTGCTTAACTTCCAAAACCTTTTCTTCTTTAACTTCTCTGCTGCGCAGGGATCTTGCTGGAACATGCACATGTGTTAACTGCTGCAGTCTCTGTGATCTCCTCGTTACTGGCTCGTTTGGAGCAACTAAACATTTTGACTTAGGAATTTCTTGCACAGATTTTTTCTGGCATAACTCCTTATTTTTTGCAGATTTAGGCTGCTGCTGTTGGACTGCTTTGCCAGGTAATGTTTTATTATTTGAGCTGAGTGCTGATGATCTTGTAGTCATGCGTGTTCCTACTTCAGGTTCATTGGTGCTATCACTGAAAGATTCAAATAATATTTTTTTCAGCATCCAGAAAGAATCTGTCATAAGATTCTTTTCATTCCTCCTCTGCCTCTTTCTTTTGTTTTTTAAAACACTAGATCTTATACTGTCAATATTTTTGGAAGAATTTGCTCTAGAATTATTCCAAAAAGGTGTTCATTTCCACCTAGTTACTCTAAAGTGTTCTATTTAATATTTTTTATGCATGGCAAGACTGAACTATGAACCCAAGATGAATGTTTTGTAACATCTCTGGCAGTTTTTAATCACTGATGCTTGTGACTTTCAAATGAATTATGAGCCATATATATATACACACAGATATTAGATTTATTTTTGCTTCAGAAACATTTTTGAAGGAGGTCTTTCTGGATTTCAAGGCACTTACATGGTTCCAGAGAAAAATCATGTAGCAGATAGGATACTTAAGGATTTAAATCTAGCACTATTTAACTATTTAGCTGCATCTTTAACTCAAAGTCCCTCTGCTTTGATTGTTTCTGCACTAATGTAGTCTATCAAGATAATGCAGAATCATGTATTTTTTTTTTTTGTCACTGACCTGTTTGGTTTGACAGAGGTTTTGAGCACAGTTTTCTCCTGCACCGCACGCAGACGGGGCTTTGATTTACTTGAGCCATGTTTTGTATCCGACACCTCTTTTCCCTTCTTTGACAAAGATGGTTTGCTGTTCTTGTCCAGCTTTGGACGTTTAGCAGAAGGTTCTACTAATGTAGACTTCCTTTTCTGAGCTGCCATTTCTGTAAAAAAACAAGCCACTCAGCCTTTAGGCTCTTTGTCAAATACCATAACTTTTCACTTTTATATATTCACTTTTCTTTTTACAGCCAGATCATGGTGTGATCAAAATGCAATTCATTAAAGCCATCTCAAACCAAATGACACTCATTTTACTTACAGGTTTTTACAAGAGGTAATCGATGTTTAGGCCAAAGTAACTTATCAAGGTGTGACAAGAGCATTCCTTATGCATATGCTTACAAACAGGATGTTTCATGCCACCTATGAAGAACAGAAAATGTTCATGCAGTAAACACTTCATAACTTCTACTCAAGACTCTGAATTCCCACCCTCTTCCAACCCCTCAAACAATGCTTAGCTTTAGAGTTTCACTAATAAGGAACTAAAAAAAACCAAAACCAACCAAAAAACAACTGACAAATTTTATTTTTTATTTCCATATTCAACAATTTTTGGCTCTTTGCTATCTTAAGCACCACTTTTTTACCTTTCGAAAGGTGGCAAGTAACAGTACAAATGAAAAGGAAGTTTCTCAACCTTTCACCTTTTTCCAGAAAATAGTGTGTTGCCCCCTTTCAGAGCTGGCAAAGAAACATGGGGCTGCTATCAATCCTCTGCTTCACAGCAACAGGGAATAAATCCATTTGACTCAGTTACCAAGTTCTGTGGCTGCTGCAACAGAACTTCACAGACATCAGCAACCACCTACAACTGTTCCTTCCAATATGACTTAAGCTACAAATAAGAGATGGAAAGCCTAGGAATTAGCATTGTTAGAGACATTTGCTTTGGGCAGTTAAAGACAGTGTCTTCATGAGAACTGAAATGATGTTAATGATGCAGAAGTTACTCTGCACAAGAGTCTGAAAGCTAACAGAGCTTCTTGATAAAAAAATCTTCACAGATTTGACTGATCACCCCTTTCATATACATTTCTGACTTGTGAAACTTTTCAGTTCCCTTATTCAAAGACACTGTCATTGTATTACAGCATAGGTAATAATTGTTCAATAAAGCTTCACAAATAACTTTATAAAATTAAGTTAACTGGAAGACTCAGTGGTCAGAACTTCCACATCACCTTTTTCAATCAATTAATTTTTGTCACTGACAGACTATATACAGATTTCTACAAAACTATATTGCTTTTCAAACCTTAACTGATGTTAAATCTGACACATTTTTAAGGTCAAACAGGAACAAGTCACTGGTTGTGTAACACAGACCACACACTTTCAGTTCATTACAACTAAAGTATGACTTCCAATATTGACAAATTAATGTCTTTCCCTAACAATTTGAAAGATACTTATGTTAAGCTCCTTTTTTTACTGATTTTAACTGATCATTATCCAAAAGGAAAAAGTAAACAACTGTACTTTTTTCTTTTCTTTAGACTTTATATTGTCTTTAACCTCATTTTCATTTACCCACTTATGAAGGCATTTCTAACCATGCAAAACTGGTAATTTTGTTAAAAAGCTGATTAAAAACTCAGATTCCAGGTATCAGTGCTGTATTCTGACCTTCTTCTTTAAAGGAGATACGTGATAAACAACCTGTATTTGAGGTATATTTTTTTTTTAATTCTACCCAGGGAAGAAATCTCTAACAGCACTTTTTGTGGTGCTATTTTCATGCCTCTCCCTCAGGAGCAGGTAATAGAATTTGTGCGCCTACATCCTAATAGCTCATGAGTTCCATGACACCTCACAAGCCTATGTGTTTCCACCAGTCAAAGAAAAACCTGCCACAGATGCAGTATAGTCAGCCATCCTGAAAATAATAGCCCTAGCTGCTGAATAGCATTTTGGTCTCTTAGAGCACAACACCGACTCTCAGGATTTGAGAATGCCATTACACACACTGTATACACCCGGACCTTTGGTTTTTTCCAGACATGACATGGCACACTCGGGGAGAACTTTCAAGTACAAAACAGAAAGTACAAAACTTCCCTCGCTGGCACTCCTTCTCAGACAACTGAAAAATACACTCTCCTCCCACAGAGCCCTTGAACACTAATTTCTTTCCTACTAATACTCTGTACAACAGAGCAAAGTCTTTTCCAGACATTCCAGAACTGGCAGTCTCTGCCCTGGAGAAGTCACCCTCTAGGTAAAAGCCGGATTATGGAAAGCAGGGAAGACACAGAAGCGCAGGAACAAACTAGAACACGAGGAAAGGTTTGGTGTAAGAACTACAGGGGGAAAAACCCCGAAAACAAATCAGGGCGAACAAAAACCTCAAGCCCAAAAAACCCAAACCAACAAACGAACAAAACAGAGAAACGCGAGCCCCGCAGCTTCCAGCCCTCAGAGCAGGGGCTGAGGCTGGCTGCCCACCAGCTGGACAGGGCGCGGGGGTCTCGAACCTGAGCCCTCCCGCCTGAGGGCCAGGGCAGCGCCTGGCAGCCCCTGCGGCACAACTCAGGACAAGGGAAGGGAAGGGAAGGGAAGGGAAGGGAAGGGAAGGGAAGGCCTCCAAGCGTGGCCCGGTGTCAGCCGCCCCAGC
>VXBQ01015082.1:8968-40113 GCA_013400175.1 Phainopepla nitens | reverse complement strand
GCCCGCCGCCGGCCCAGCCTCCCCCGGCGGGGACGGGACATCTTCCGGCGGGACTCGGAACGCGCAGGGCGGGAAGCCGCGTGCCTCGCGCATGCGCCGCCGCCTGCCTGAGGGCGTCTGCCGTGTGGGAGCGTTCGGCGAGGAGTGCAGGGACGGCGCTAATTGAAACAGGCGGCTAGGGACTGGAGGGTGTTTACAAGAGGGTGTATCGACGGGACAAGGGGGAATGGCTTCAAACTGAGAGAGGGTAGGTTTAGGTTAGGTATTAGGAAGAAATTCCTTAATGCGAGGGGATGAGGCACTGGAACAGGTTGCCCAGAGAAGTTGTGGATGCCTCATCCCTGGAAGTGTTCGAGGCCAGGGTGGATGGAGCTCTGAGCAACCTGGTCTAGTAGGAGGTGTCCCTGTCCCCAGCAAGGGAGTTGGAACCAGACAATCTTTTAGCTGCCCCTTCTCCCGGGTGGCTGGGTGGTTGTCCAAGCCTCGTCCTTTTCCAGAAATAAGGGGGAAAAGCAGTGCCGTGGGCTCCGTGGGGATGAAGTGACTGCAGTGGTGGCTCGTGCTGTGTCAGTGGCTGACACCTCATGGCTGGCAGCCCTAGGGAGATGAAAAGAGTCGACTGAGGAGTCAACTGAGAGGGGATGTCATCAATGTGTATAAATATCTCTAGGGAGGACCTCAAGCAGATGGAACCAGGCTCTCCCCGGTGGTTCTAAGCAGTAGGACAAGAGGCAGGAACTGATGCACAGGAAGCTCACATGAACATGAGGAGGAGCTTCGCTGTGTGGGTGACTGTGGACTGGAACAGATTGCCCAGAGAGGTTGGGCAGTCTCCCTCACTGGAGACACTCAAGACTCATCTGGGCACAATTCTGTGCCATGTGCTCTAGGATAACCCTGCTTGGGCAGGAAGGTTGGGCCAGATGACCCTTCAGGGTCCTTTCCACTCTCCAGATGGTCCTTTCCAACCTGACTGATTCTGCGTTTCTGTGATTCTGAGTCCCACCAAGTTCCTGGTGGTATTACAACAGATGTGCTTGCAGCAGCATTTCCTCAGTGTTTGCAGGCCCCTTCTCACAATTATGTTTGCAGACACCTTTGAAACAGGTTACTCAGCTGCTGCTCAGCTGTGCAGGTGTGCAAGACAGCTGTCAGCCCCCTTGGTACGGGTGTGTCACCGTGTCAGCCTGTGTCACTCAGGTGTAAAGCAGGATGCATGCTTGTCTGTGTCTGGAAGATTAAAGAGGGTTCTTGGGTGTGTCTTGGTCCTGTGCTGTGTCCACTCTGCTCTCCAGAGCACTGAGTTCAGTCAGTGAGCTGCCTTTTTGAGTCCATTTGTCCAACTTGTTTTGCTTTCCTAAGTTCAGCAGTAACTCTCAAGGTGCCATCTAGCTCTTTTGTTCTGTGTATTCTGCACAGTGTTTCACAACTCACTCTATAACATAACCACCTATTTGTGATTTTTGCCATGGCCTGGGATATTTCAGTCCTTGCTACGCTTGTAAAGCGTTTACACCTCACCTAACCTTACGTCATGGCTTCTTTGCCTAATTTGTGTCTGAGCCCGTTGTCTGCATTGGCAAGTAAGAGAAGTTCTGAAGAAAAAGCTGAAGATCTGACGTGCACGCCGCTGATGTGGCAGTCCAGAGCAGCTTTTGTCACTGTGGATGCAGTGACAGCTGGAGTTTGAATATACTGAATCTGTTCTGGGGATGTAACTGTGGGTTTGGTTTCCTTCAAAAGGAATCCATAATGCACACTCCAAGACCCTGGATGGTAAGTGGGAGCCATCAGAGGATTCCCTTCAAAAGTGAGCTGCTGATCCTAACTAGAATACTGCTGCAGAGTGTATGCCTCGTGCATACCTAGTGTGCTCCATCCATGTTACTTTCCTAGGGGTAACCTGAAGTAGGTCCTACCTGAAATGCACATAAGTGTATCAAGATCTCGACATTCAGTCTCTTTGCTTGGCACACCCACTCCTATCAGAATGTTTTACTTGCCAATATAGGCACAGCCTCAGTTTCTTGGACTGTGAATTCACCTAGTGATGTGTATACACCACTGGAGAACAGCGTGATGAACCTCAGCCAATAGCCATGAAAAGTTTTAGAAGAAAAGGTAGTATGTGAGGGGGTTTCTCCCAGAGATTTCTGATTTCCTTTACGATTTCTGGTCACAGTTCACTGATCTACAGGAGACCACAGAAATATTTCAGTATTTGGTTCTGTAAATATTCATTTGTTAATGCTTGACGTATTTAAAAGGGGGTAATTTTTTTTTTTATAATAAACTTTCTAGGTCTGTTTTATAATCTTCAAAACATTTCAGTGATTTCTATTGTTATCACATCTATGAGATTAATTGTTGGAAATTGCTGTCAATTTTCTGACTAGCATAAATTTGTTTGTATAAATATCAAATTTACCTGGAGATACTCAGTTTTGCCTGTAAAGTTTTCTGTCTCTTTGTTAACCGGAACAAGGAACTGCCTTCCGTGATAAGTCCTCTTTTGGACACACTTAACTGAAGTACAGTTTGTACTGGATAAATGGGAATTTTCAGCAGCTGTAGTTTTTTTTTTTTAAAGCTGATGGGAGGAGATGTTATTTATAACTCCCTGTAGCAGCTCCTCTTTAATGCATGATAATCTGCTGTGACTTTACAATGAACGCAGCAACATGTGGTCTCCTGCTCTCCTTCACTAACCGACAGAATATTTTCCAGAGGAAGGATATTTTAATCACTAGGCTGCATGTAAATTTCCTGAAGGATGATAAAAGCATTTATTTGTTATCATTATAATTTTAAAATTATGTTCTCCCACGTCTCTTTCTTAGGAACATGAGGCAAGTAAACCTAGATTTTCTTACATCCTTTCAAGAAATAGTAATTTGCTGTACAGCACGGAAATAATAAAGTATCAGGCATTCTTATAAAGCATTAAATTCCAAAATTTGGAAAAACTTAGTTCACGGGATAGAAGAATATCAGTAATTTTCCAGTTTTCCACAGAAGGTGGCAGCATTCTGAAGCGCTGATGTCAGTGTGAATTTGCTAGCAAATGTCGTTGTTGAAAGAACACAAACTTTTACAGAAATTTACTCTCCTTGGAAGTTGTGGTGCATATAAACCGGAATGCTTGGGCATGAATTGTTGTTGAACTGGGGAACCTGGGGAGGGAGGAGAAAGTGCATCTACATAGGTGGAGTATATGAGTAGGACAGATTTAACCCCAAAAGAATCCTTTGTTAATCTAAGCATGTTTATTTACCACTGCAGTAATACTGCTGGAGTTCCTCTTGTCTGTAGCTAAGTGAAACAGTACTTGCTTCTAGGTCATGCCCTTTTTTTCACAGAATAACTCAGCTGATAATGGATCACTCCAGTAATTGCAGAGAATGTCCTTTTGGGCTACAGCTTTGGGAGATGACTGTGACCAGAGAGGGGAAGCTTCTCCTATTATTTTCTCCACTTCCTTTGCCCACTGCCAGCAGTGTTCTCCCGCTCCTTACCACGCCAGCCTCCATCTAGCACCTGGGGGACCCTCACAGACAAGGAAATTTAACCTCCTGAGCTGGCAGAGAAAGAAAAATAAAACAGTGGAAAAACTGAATCTCATTCTACCAGAGTAAGAAAAGCTGAGGACCATATGACTGGAATGAGGATAAGAAAAGACAGGGGAGAAGGAAGTGCAAGCCTTCCCCTTTTGGCATGAGGGAGCTGTTAGCACTGACAGCTGCTCGGGAAACCGCTGCGTAGTTACAGACAGGATTGAGCTCTTGATCCCGAACTCATCCCCAGCGGTCCGGGCAGCACGCAGACCTTACAGCCCCCTTTGACATGCAAACACTCCCAGCCTGCCCCGCTGTTTATCAGACATCTCATCTGAGCAAGGAAGTGGTGACAGACAACCAAAGGGCAGGAGCTGCTGAACCTTCCACCGGTGATTAGCCTTGCAAGCGCCACTAGTGCCTCCGAACGCCTCAGACAGGTGAGATAAGGCCACATGGGAAGCTCATTTAAACCAATGGCTTTCTAATCACTACATGTACAGAACATTTAAGGAACTGGAGGAGCAGCTGAGACAGCATAGGGCTCTGATTTTCCTCCCTTCAGCAGATTCAAGAAGTCCCTCTATGCTAGGGAGAAGCTGATTTTTTTCATCTTCGGTAGAAGAAATGAGACAGAAAAATTGGATCCTTCAGAGGAAGAGATGCTTGCCAATGAAGAGCCACTGCCTGCTTGGCAGATTTTTCCTTTTCTTCTGTTAGAATGAAAATTCAACAACAACCTAAACCCAAAAAGTGGCTGAGATATTCCCCAGCAGACTGGCTGCACCAGGAGTTTCTTGGGGGACCCAGCATGTATGCTGGAGGCCAGTGCCAAGTCCCCAGGATGAGTCTCCTGGGCTTTTTTATACCTTCCTTTTTCTTATCAATTGCCTTGAGCATTCCAAGGGTCTTTTTGACCAGCTGGCGTGCTGGGACGAGAACCCCTGTAAGTGTCACAAGTTAAAATGTGCCCGTGTGTTACAACAACTCGATGACTCAGGGAACTAATGTTTCCTATTTTTTAACTCAGGATGATGATGCATTGAGCTAAAGCCACCCGGGGAGAAGCAGAGTTCAGGGCTAAAAGTCTTCTTCCTGGCAGGTGTGAGTCACTGGCATGAGCCAGGTAGCTACAGGAGTTGTAGGTGAAAGAGGCAGTTCCTCTCTGAAATTCCTGTGTAGCTGGCACGTGGGACAACGGGGATTGGAGGATGGCCTGACTGCCTGGGGGTAAAGAGCTTTACAGGGCAATTAGCTGGAAAAGCAGGGGGCTTGTTCGAAATGGGGTGAGAATTTGAATAGTTTGTTTTGTTTTTCTTTTTGCAGGGAGGCAGGAGAAAAAGTTGGACTTGTCCACTTTGCTTGCATGCTGAATGTGAGTTGTTTGGTTTTGGTGGTGGGTTTTTTTCAGGGGAAGAGGGGAACAGGAATGAAAAGGACTGCAGATAGCTACATCTGGAGGGAAGGGTGGTACAGCTGGCTAACAGAGATTTGGGTATGGCACAGAGAGTGGTACATAGGGGTCCAGACCATTCCAGGAAAAGGGAAGGAGGCTGTCGACTGAAACATTTGGGAACTGCTGAGATAAAGTAAGCTGCTCCATTCTGTTGATTTGAAGGGCTCAAAGAGGTGACTATTAGATTTCAGCAGGAAATGGCAACTTGCATCGTGGAGAAGGTAAGGAGGAGCTTCCTGAACCGCATCTGGGGAGTAATTCTTGAATGTGCAGCCCTTTCCAATCTCTGTAATGGTGAGTCTAGGCCTCGGAGTGACTGCACTCTGCAACAGCCAGCATGTTGGTACGTGACACTCAGTGACATTGACAGGACCACGTTTACCTGCCTGGAGTCACTGCTGCTTTATTGGCATTTTCTTGACACCAGCTCCTGCGGAGTTGTTGACTGTTATCCACAGCCCTTTCTGCTAAGTATTTTAAATGGTGCTGTTATGTGTCTTGGTTTCTAAAAAGAGCATTAATTATTCTCTTCAGTGTGAAATGTATACTGTGGATTAGTTTCTCTGTATTCAAAGAACCATATTTGCCTATTGGAAATTTTCATGGTTTTTAAGTTTGTTGGTTTTTTGGTTTGTTGGTTTTTTTTTGGGGGGGGGAGTTGTTTGTTTCTGTTTTGTTTTTTTTGGTTTTTTGTCAGGCGTGGACATAATAAATTACACCCTAAAGTCTTGGTCTTTATGATCTGGTGCTAAGACAGCTGAGACCCCAAATGGCTCTTGGGTGACTGAAGGCCTCATGGAGAAAAAGAACTGTACTATGCATTGACTCCAAGGGAAAAATGAGAAGAGGTAGATGTTCTGGAGCATTTATGTGGTCTGTCCTTAGTCAGGAGGGTTGAACTGGATAATCTCTAGAGGACCCCACCAACTTCAGCTACTTTGGGATTCTGAACTAGGAAGAATGGTTTTTTTAAGAGGTAGGTGTCTGCAGCCTTTGTGGCTTGGAATTTCATTTTCGTTTTACTCCATCTTTCCAATAACGAGTACATTGAGAACTTACCAACTTTCTCCCACCTTCAGCATTACATATCCCTGTTGATGCCTGGATACTCAGATCACATGAAAAGCCAAATAAAGACCCTGTAAATTCACACTGTTTTGAATAGAGGGCACACTGTGGACTGGCTTATTTATAAAACTGTGTATGAGGTACAAAGTTATTACACAGCAACAATGTTTATTGCACTTGTTTCTAGCTTGTGTGTACACTCTGTAAGATCTGAGGTGGCTGCCTTTTTTGTTTCAGAAAATCTGACTGGGAAAGCTTGAAGATACCCATATTAAAATTTGATTGTTACTACCACCTTGCACACTGTGCTTTTCCCTGATGGAATATAACGACATTGTTCATCTGGAGGGGGGAACACCAGCTTTACAGATTTTTGCTTCATGTAGCTTTAAAGATAAATGTCTCATGGAAATCTGTATAGAGATCAGACCTAAATTAAGACAGTTGCAGAGAGACAGAAATTCCGGCATTAATCATATTACTTTTATTTAAATGGTAAGGTGTGATTTAATATAAGTCATTTTATTTTTATTAATACTTGATGCTGTATTTTGAACAGTACTATACCTAAACAATTTTACAAATGTAACACTAAATACACTTTTTATTGCTCATTGTTTTTGCATGAACATAAAACCTGAAAATGAATACAAGAATAAATAAGGCACCCTACTAATATGCTATTTTTCGGTACTGTAGTAGCATGCAAAAAATTTCATTTTGCTTTTGCAAGTCACTTTCCTCATTTTTCTTATTAGAGAAAAAATAAGAGTTCGTTATTTGAGCAAGTGCCCGTTTGAAAAGTCAAAACTTGAAAGCACTTTTTAATTTTCTTAATTCAAGCGTCTGCCTTACAAAACAGCTCTCGTATAGCATGTCCCAATTTCTTTTTCTAAAGACAAAAAGTATTTTTGTTCTTCCTTTGCTGTTACTAGGAAACATGCCTTGCAAGAGGAGTGTTCACGTACTACTTGAGACAAAAGACCTGACTTGCTTTTTTTAGCTGCATTTTCTTCTTGTACTGACCCTGCTCAAAAGATAAAAATAAAAATGCAGAGGCATCTTTCCTGACTGCTTGTATGTGGCTGGGCCCAAGTCAGTGATCAGCAAAAGATGAGAGCTCCACAAATGCTGCTTAAGGGCCTGCTTTAAATTTCAGTATGCTCTAAATTAGGGCTTCCCAACAGTTCCAAAACCTATTCTGTCCAAAATCTATTTGTCTTCCAAGGCCCTCTGTCCCTCTCTCAGGGCTCAGGAGAACAGCGATGCCTCGGCCACCCTCAAAGCTCGTAAGCCACCAAGGCAGAAGTTGGTTTGCAGTGGCTTCAGTGATTTGACAACCTACTGCCAAAATGGTGACAGGTGATCAAATGAACAAACCAGAGGCATGACTCTGACCTCCATTCCCAAGTTTGTTCCATTCTTTTCAGAAATGATATGAAACAATAGCAGAGACAAAAGGTTTGAATTTGTTTTTCTTTTTTAATTTAAAGCAGATTATATAATAATTTTCTGATGCTCTAATATTTATTCTTTAAAACTGAAATGTTCTTGCAAGGTAATATAAACATAGCAGGTTCAATCAGCAATTTTACCAGTTATATGAAGTATGTGTTACTTACTTATGTGACAACACCCAGCTTTACATAAACTCTGAAATGCAAAATGTCTTTTAATTACATAAGTTATTACAGTACTGTTTTAAAGGAATCTTTTGGTTATATGTAAACACTATAAATTAGCTCTTTAGAAAATAACCATGTAAGACAAGTATGCCATTGACATAGTTTAAAAAACAAACAGCCCTAAATCTGAATACTCTCAGGGCAGAACTGCAAAAGCAGGTATCAGTCTAATGCTGTGGAATAACATGCTGAAATTTCGACTTATTTGAAGAATCAGTACTTATATTTGCTCCCTCCTTTTGTTTTCATATTTTCAGATTTTCACCATCAGTGCTCTAAGGAATGGAGCAACTGTTACTGTATGTGAAAGGATAAGATAAGCTATTTTGAGTGTCGCCACTCTAATAGTAAAAGCCATCTAAATAAAGTCTCCTAAATACATACTGGTTTAAATTAAAATCCTGAGGAATTATATTCTCTCTACTTGATAGTTTTGGTTAAGTGCAATTTGATGTATGCAGAACACTGTTTCATTTAAGGTCATTCTTAGTAAGGCATATTAAAAATAAATATAAAAGTGACAACATAATATTTAGTTTCTTGCTACAAAATCTTAGGCAAAAATATTTTTGCATGTAGTAATAGACTTTATCCGTTTGCTGGCTTACAGGAGTTAAAATTTGTGCACTAAGCTTAACTGCCCTTGTCACAATGGGCCACTGTGCTATAATAGTGGTCCAAAGCTACATGCTAAAGATTTTATTTCCATGCTCAAACACAGCTTGAACAAACTGTTTGAAGACTCTGTCCATGTAAGTGCACTTCCTTGGCCATATTCCTTCCAGAAAACCAATATGGCCTCCACACGAAGTCAGAACCAAAGCAACGTTTGCATTTTGTTTGGCAGTTTCTACTGGTATAGCTAAAAGGGGGGAAAAAACATTTTAAGTCCTCAACCTTCTGTGAAATGACAGCCATTGAATAATTTCTCTTAAACGTTTCTCCTATTATGTATGAATAAATAGGCACAACATTAATATATGCTTAAATGTTTTACAGAATTTGGAACCACAGCTGTATTAAAAGCCATTTTTCTCTTCATCGTTAACTCACCTTACCTGAGTGATTATTTTTTTTTTTTTCTGGCTGCTGTAAAAATTTCAGCTTCATCTGTCTTTCACTAACACTGATGGAACAGCACCCATGTTAATGCATACTGAGGATTTGCTATAAATAGTGTACGTAAAAGGACAATCAGCCCTCTAATTTTTAACTGTTATTGCAATATTCAGCATTAGAAAAGCTGAAGAACTGGGACCTCAACTGCAATTGTGTGAGACTCCAAGCACAGAACCTTTAGTGTCAGACTAAGATTTGGTCTGTAAGATATCCTATCAGCCAATATAAAAGATTATCATTATATCTTATCTGCCGTATGTTTACACCTGCACGTTCAGAGCACACCATGCAAACACATTGGGGGGTGGTTCTTGCCCGGAGGAGCCCATAATCTAAGACACAAGGTAAACAGAGAAAAAGGAAGGGGCAAACAACTGTACAAGGACAAAGAAAGCTGCTCTGTGCCACCCACGAGATTAGTGGTTCTCTACTGAATAGTGACTGCTAGAAATTATTTTAGAATGTAGATTATTAGACTGGCTAGTACAAGGATTTTTCCTTTGCTGGGTTATTTTTTCTGATCTGATTAGCACCCTAGTCCAGTTCTCCATATTCATGCCAATGCCTGAATAGTGGCAGCTACAGTCAGATAGAGCCTTCAGTGAGGTGGCCATTTCAGCAATGGCCTACAATCAGCTTAAAGTCATCCGTGAATGACACTTGAGATATGCACTGATCTGGAAATGCGTGGGAGAGAAGCTTCAGTGCCTCCTATTCTGACTCTGCATAGATGTGTGGCTTAATCAATTTCACCACCTGGGCAGTTCCCTTTGTGAAGGAAAATTGAGGTCAGTTAGGACAGACTGACACCAGAGAAAGCATATGACTTTACAGAGGGTACTTGGTGCCATGGGCTGATCCTGTTATCATTAGAACTGGCTAACACAGGAGTGGAGCTTTATATCAAGACTACAAACACTACAGATCCATAAAAATTAAGTTATTTAAGTAAATTCCTTGGAGTTTTAGGTATGCTAAGCAGACATCTGAATAAGCCGAAATCTCAGCACTTTTCAGTAAAGAATGCCTTTCAAAGTCCCACTTTTGAAGTAAGAAACATTATGAAAAAGAAAAAAAATAAGAATCATACAGATTTTTGGTTATTCAGGATTGACAGAAAAAGCAACAGCAAAAGAAAAATGCTTTGTCCAAAGAAGGGAGTAGCAGCAGTTTCACTGTGTTGTCTAAAAAAGGTTATGACAAGAAAGTGACACTGATTTTAAGTACTAAAAATGCCTTGTCACTACAACACTAAGCAGCAAGTCGTTCACAAGATTTACATTACTTCCTCATTTACTTTAAAGTATTTTTGAATCAGAGTCAATTCTGGGGGTGTTCACTTGTTCACATCCCTTTCTGACTGCACTTCTTCACAGATACTTTCCACTCATTCCTATTTCTAGGAGTGTGTGTTCCTTTACCCTTTTATACATTTGCTAACACAAAGGTACTATCTCTGAATAGTCCCTACCTCTGCATATTACTGCCTTCTTCATAGATGTGCTCCTTACTTTCCTTTGGATGCCAGCAAACTCAGAGCTGTGTGCTAGAGATGCCAGTTTGCCTTCATTCTTCAAGAATAAGGGCACAGAGTAGCCCTTTGCTGAGCCAAAAAAGGACCCCCCCAGCCGGAGTAAGTCACAGGAGAACTTGAGTGCAATGACTGGGGTGAACAGCTGAGCAACTTAAAATAGATCAGGGCAGAAGCACTGGAGCTGTGGGGCCAGGGGAGCAGTCTGGGCCTCAGAGGTCCCTACCAGCAGTGCCTGGAACGACACGCTCTGTTCCCCGGCAGGGCCTCGGCACAGAGGCCAAACCAACAGCCTGCAGAGCTGGGTTAGTGTCTGCTGTGAAGCTGTGTTAGTGAGGTACCTGGTCATGCCCTGGGGGAGCACAGACTGAGCTCCAGAGAGCAATGGGGGCTCTCTTGCCAAATATGTGAGGTTCTTTGCTACTCAGTGCTATCCATTTCTTCCCCTCTTTCGCTTCTTTGAAAATTACAGACATCTAAGTAGTTTGTATATTCCAGCATTTACTAAGTGATTCTGATTCTTTGCTAGGAGGAAGAAACTGTGCTTCTAACTGTTTCTACAAGAAGTGCTTGGCTTTTCCTTTGTTCAGTGGGAAAACTGAAAATACTGTATGCAGGATCTGGGCCTTTTAAAGCAATACTGAGGCCAGACAAAAAAAAAAAAAACAAACAAAAAAACCCAAAAATAATGTAAAAGCCCAGGCTGAGGAATAGCACATGCTGAGAACATGAGATGCAGAAAACAATGAGTTATTTCTTGCAATGCAGCCCATGCATCATTTTCAGACTCGGCACATGCTTGTCTGGAGTTTTGCCTGAGTTAATCTGCTCAGCAGTCTCTGATCTGCCTCTCTTGGATTCTGTGGAGGAACACATTGCCATGTACAAAGAGAGTGGCTGCAATTCATGTCAGCTTCTGCTGACTGCATAGGCATTTACCCACTTATCTGTACCAAACCATCTGCTCTTCTTCCCTCCAGTAGCCTGTGGTCCGTGTTAAAGAGAATCCCAAGAGAGAAGTGGGGAATCAGACACAAACCCCATGCCTGCTTCAGGCAATGAATCACACTTTCCCCACCCATTCTGCAGCTATCTGCCTGGTCACAGAGAGGCTTAATAAATAGGCTTCTGTGTAAGGTTATGGGAAGAAATATGTGAGGAGAGACAGATTTGACCTTCAAGTATCAGAGATAGGCATAAGAACTCCATCAGTACTAAGCGATTCAGAATCAGCTGCTAACTGGCCTGAACATACCTCTTCACTAGCTGAAGCATGGAAAAACATGACAGTCATTCAATTTGGCAGACTGGTGTCAGTGTGTAGGGAGAATATCCCTGATAAGAAACTGCTTTGCTGGGGGATTAAAAGGGAGATCATAATAAATGTCTCCTCTACTGTGCCGTGCCAACCCAACTGAGGGAGCCCTCACAGGCCTATCTCACCATGACCTCTGCATGCCTGTTATTCAGAGGTTGCCAGTGTAATCACAGCTCTCAAACCAGTTTGCTGGTGGTCATTCATTCCCAAACTGGATGGCAATAGTGTAGTGGGTGCCACGTGCTGCCTGCTTCCACATAGCTACAGTGGCTCTCTCCTAGAAGCCTAGTGCAGGACTGGTAAGATGTTGATTATTTTCCATGCCTGGTAAGGTGCAAGCCACATGCAGGTCTTCACAAATGTCTTTACAATTCTCTCTATTTGTCCATATAACTCCTCCCCAGCAGAGTTTCTTGCTCAGGAGGTTCTTGGAAGAGAATTGAGTATATTGTGTTGCTCCTCAGGGCCAAAATGCAAATGATGCTTGGGGAGTGGTGTGATATTTTTCTCAAGGCTCTTCCTAGGGACTGTTAGCCAACCAATAAATGAAACTACAATGCAACAGAGTAAATTTTGCAATGTAAAGCTCAGATGAATGAAGCACTGGATGTATGCATTCTAGGAGATATGATGGCACGCCAAAAGATACCACTGCTCATTTTTATCCACATACAACCTTGTACTTTAGGGGAGATCATATAAAATCTGTACTGCTGTTTGATCCAGCAAGCACAGTTCTGTGATTTGTGATCACAGAACCACAATGTAAATACTTGTATGCAGAATTACATCATTCAAAACCAATTTGTTGTACATTCTTTGCCAAAAAGAAATTATTTTCCTAAAGAACAGAAGAAAAAAACCATTTAAGTCACTGCTGGCAGTGACATTCCATTTTTTGCTTGATTTCTCTCTGTTACTTAAACTTTTAACCAAATTGTTATCTGTCTGGCCCTTCGGTCTCTCCCGACAACTTCATTCAACTGTGCTCTTTTACACAACACAATTTAAAGTAACACATAAGAGCAATTACTCCAAGTTTGGATTCAGGAGGACACAAAAGCTTCACTGAGTTCAATAAAATATACATAACTGAGCTTCAGATATGCACTTATTTGTCACAGTGGATCAGGAGGAAAGTGGCATGGTACATAGCTCCAAGGGCAGGCTTCCAGCTCGGGCACAATGCTTATCAGCAGCAATTAGCTAAGCATTAGTATAGTGAAATTTAAGTCAGATGCCTAGTACACTGCTAAAAGTCTCTTCAGAGAAAAATGCCACTTCAGATGAAAAGTTAAATGTGACAGTGATAATGAATGCTATCACTCCATCTTCCTGATTTATTTTTTACATTTACAAAATAGAAGGGCTTAACTTGGCTTTATTACATCTTTCCTAAAGCAGTGGTTTGTTTAAATTAGTTATGGTGAAAGAAGTGTCATGCAATGAAGAAAACATTTGTTTTCATTAGTCAGTATTATGCAATATGAGAATTGCATTCCAGAATTAAACTACAGATACACCAGCTGCCAAGCTCTGTGAACTTTAAACAGCAACATTAAGGAAGGACTGCAAATTGATTGCTTCTTCATAATACTGGATTGAGATCAAATGGCACATTTTCACAATATATTTAAAAATAACTGCTGGGAAGTACAAAGTGTACCAAAAAGCACATGAGAAGAAATGATCAGGTATTAACAAGCAACTGAGGCAGCATCTGTACTTTTTAATGCAAGTGTCTCTCTAGGTCCATGTAATGTAGTGACAAAGCAGAGTTGGTTTTGTATCCCTCAAGTTCTGTTACTGGAAGATAGATATGCCTGGCTTTATGGAAACTATTTAAACACAAAGGAATTCTGGCACAGCTTTATCCCTGATGAGTTTTCTAGGCCAGTTTCCCAGCTCTTGGAAACTACAGCTATCTACAGCAGAATTGGAAGGTAGCTTAAAAGCTGGTAGGTATTACTGGGAGAGATGAGGCACGAAATAACCAGTCCCCAAAGTCAATAAAAGGCTGGCATTTGGATGAGTATGAATTTTGTGGCTTTGAATCCATGATACAGTTGTGAGTGGAAACTGCCTTTGGTTGCCACAGGCTTCTATGTGTCCACATACAGAAGTTTTTAAGTCAGGAAAAAAAAATCCAGTTGCCAGATTAAAGTTATCTCCAAGAGTAACACCAGCCCTTTATGTTTGCTAACATAAAACAGCTCCCAGAAGATGTCAGGATGTCAAGATGAATGAACTCCGGTAAGTAATGGCAGCAGACATAAATCCCAGGCTGTTAATCAGGATGCTCTGTGTCTCCTGCCAGCACGATTCCCACTGAGGGTGCACAGCACAAATGCAAAAGGAGCCAAGGATAGACAGCTATAACAGAGTCATGCTATTAGCTGGAAATCAACATCATCCTGGTGACCCTTTCTGAGGTAAACTTGTCTCCACAAGTACAAGCGTTTACAGCTAACAGCATTAACTCTGAACAAGGAATAAACTAATGCCTAACCACCCAAATATCTTCACAGAGAAAGCCTGGTTATGGTCAGAGTTTTAAGAGAAGATGGACAGTCATTACAATAGACTTTTAGCACTTCTTGTTTTAGAAGTACTGGTGTTCTACCTCACCCCCCTCTATACTGCAAGATTTCTAAGGCATCCTCACAATGGTTTAGATACCTAATTTTACACAAACATCCCACTGTTCACCAAGATTTGTCTTACTTTTACAAAAAAGCTTCAAGGATTGAGAGATCTACTACAGCTGTACTGTAGCAGACTCAATCTTCGAGTACTCAAACTGTACATCAAAGAACTGCTGAGGCAGGAAGAGACCTCTTGAGATCATCTAGTCCAACCCCCTGCTCAAGCAGGGTTACCAACAGCAGGTTTTCAAGGGCTGTGTCCAGTAAGGTTGTGACTATCTCAATAGATGGAGACCACACAAATGTCAGCATTTGACCACTCTCACATGAAAAAAAAAAAAAGTTTTCTTGTGTTCAGATTGAGTGTCATAGGGTCAGATCAATAGCTGGCTCTTGAAAGCTGGAGGTAAAAAGAAGATGGAGTATCTGCAATAGCTTTAATCTAGTTAACAAATGTCCCAGTCTTAGTCATAATGGGCTGGGAAAGGTTCACAAATCTTTCAGAGACTGAGGCACACTGACTGGTTTACTGCTGTTGTCACTATGCTAACTAGGTAGACCCTGCCACATTTATTACTTAGCTTTAGACAGAAACCACAACCTAAGCTAGTGCTAAACAAAGAGGTGAAGCCATTGTTCCCTCTCTCAGATACTCCGTGAAAGAAACATGACACAGCAGATGACCTCCCTACAGTACTATGGAGAAAGTCATCTCCAAGGTTCTAACACCCATAAAAATTATCTTCAGAATCACTAGCCAGGTTTTATATTTGGACATAGATTTTTAGGGTCACAGCCCATCTCTTCTCATTTTCAGGCCATTGTAAGTTTATATGAGAACAAGCAACTGTCCCATTTCAAGGAAAAAACAATCCCACAGAGGCTAATAAATACAAAGGGACTACCTCCGTTTCAGAAAGCCTTGAACTGCAAATTTTTAAAGGTGCATACACTATTCTACTATAATATTGCTTTGTTTACTCAGACCTTTTTTTTTAAACCTCTGTTTTGGCCAATGTAAGGGATAGGTAGTTTGGCTCATCTAGAGTCACCATTTTTTTCCCTCATATTAGGTGTCCATCACACCTTTAACATTGTTCATGTAAAGCATGGATGCTTTTCATTCAAGAAAAGAAATCAGACTTTTTCTAGTGCACTCTGCTGGAGTGGTCCTTTCCATGCCACTTTTGTCTCTAACTGGTCTTTGAGCTATTAATAGTAACATGTGTGCATATTTTTGTATGAGTTGTACATCTGCACAGAGATAAACAGTACATACAAAGAGTCTCTTCCAATTCTTTCATTTCTGCTTGTTGTTCTGATCTGTTTGCCTGCTCACTTTGGTGTCATGACTCATTCCGCAAGAATCTCACTTCACTTGTGGTGGCAGAAGAAAACTTCCCTGAAATAAATCAGTTGTATGAACTACATTTTTAAAGGTGTCAGGTGCTCATTGCTGAGGACTGTTGCCTCAACCAGCTGTTCAAGTTAATGAAAAAAATCTACATTCGCTTTTGTTCTCTACATTCGCTTTTGTTCTCCTTCTCTTCTCAGAAGCTATAACCAACACACAGACCACAGGAACAAGTATACTTGCAGAATAGTTAGCAACAGGGTTTTGATCTTCAGAGGAAAAGCAAAATGTTCATTATGATCACATGTTTGGCATGAAACAGAAAGAAAATGGAGTTTTCAGCCTGTTACTTAGCTGATATTGATGATTCTTATAAAATCCCATGTGCCTACTTCTATGAGCTCACCTTGTGTGTATCTCTTCCTTTACCCCAGATTTTGGCCTATATGATTAGGTGTAACTAATCTAATTTAGTTGGGGTTTTTTTAATTTTAATTTACAGGCACTGGAGGTGACACCAGGATCAAGGGATGAGGATTTCATGTCATCTCAAATATAAGCAACTCCCAGATATTCTTTGTAGGGACTTAAAGAATGGCAATTAAAAAAACCCACTTGTTTCTAGTTTGAATTCTGTATGTCTACATCCAGACATCAGAATGTAAGTTCCTTTTTTATGGGTTCTCTTCCTGCTTGGTGAACAGAAACAGGTTCTTCTGAGAGGTCACTACATCTGGTACTTACTTACAGTGAGGTAACTCACACCCTAAATGTGCCTATTTCTTTCTTTTGACTGTGAAGACTCCACTAATGCCTAATGAGATCATCCCATATACTTCTGCATTCTGTACTAATCAAGTCTCTCCATCATCACCTGTTTTATGTGTCTTAAACTTAACTGCAAGACTGAGCCCTCTATGGAAGTTTTGATCCTGCATGCAAGTAACATTTACATACACTTCTACACGTAGGTCTGAGTTTATTCTCAAGCCTATGTAGTTTTGTCTTAATGACTGGATATACAGATAAATATATTTTAAAAAGCCTAAACTTACCATGAGCTGGTGAGAAAACATCATCCACAGAGTTTAGACATAACACTGGAATTCCTACTGACTTCAGCTTGCGACATGGGCTAGCATCTTCATAGTAATCATCAATTGAACGGTAGCCAAACATGACTGAAGTGAACTGCTTATCAAATTCTCTAATAGTTCTAGCCTGAAGTACAGAATTCAAACAGGGAACTATGTCAGCATTTGGAAAATGGCATCCAGCTCAAGCAGAAGTAACATTTTCACGTACCTTCATCAC
This sequence comes from Phainopepla nitens, assembly GCA_013400175.1. NCBI lineage: Eukaryota > Metazoa > Chordata > Aves > Passeriformes > Bombycillidae > Phainopepla > Phainopepla nitens. The sequence continues at coordinate 23,069 of VXBQ01015082.1, read as the reverse complement.
AAGATCCATATCAAATAATTTCTCCAACATTTGTCGATGCCTAAAGAGAAGGATAGAAAAATTGGAGGGCTTGTTTTTTGTTATGTAAACAAACATAGGAGTTCTCTGCTTTACAGGTACATTTATAGAAGTAACTGTCTAGCATGCTTGTTTTTAATTTTCTGTCTTATCAAAAATCTGTCTGGAATCAAAGAGCAGAATAATTGTTCATCCATATGTAGGCACACCCAGCAACATGGTAAAAATCTGTATAAGCCATGACAAAGATGCCAAAGATAAGAACTTAATATTTGGGAATACAAAATACACCCTGGTTTAATAAAGCCAGTGATGAACTAGACCTTTCTTTGCTTTTGCAGTCATCACTGACTTAAAACAATTATTATATATGTAAATCTACTCAAAGTCAATATGTGCAAGTCTCAAATTTTTTTTAAAAATCTATTTACTTCTTCCATAGATACAGAAGTACATTGGGCTTGTTGCAACTCCCTTGAGCAGCATATAAATTTAGCCACATTGATGACAAACTTTCTTGAAAAGATCCTTTTGATTTCAAAACTTACCAAATAATGCACGAAGAACAACTAGAGTTGTTACAGCATAAGTTTTGCCAATATTTTTATACCTGCTATTGATCTCATGTTAAAATCCTTCCACCTTGCTAAATAGTTCAGAAGGCAACTCACCTGCTGATAGAGGATTGTAGACAAGTGGTCAAGTAATAGTTGAAAAGAAGCCAGTTTAGTGGCTTCTCCAGAGATTCTATAGATTCAAAAACATTCCAACCCGCAGAGAAAATTGCAGCTGCCATTAAAGGAGTGTCTCTGCCAGTTTTGCCCAGGTAATTTAAAAGAAGCATGCTACAAATGAAAAACAGAAACATACATACTATCAAACTGTTTACTTCAATTTAGAGTAAATGTAACAGTCAGCCATGTTTTTGTCTGTTTTTCAATAGTTTCTCCTATGAGTCCTGCAGTTGTGCCTACTACACCTAGAAGGTAGACACATAATCAACATATGACTCATGAAGTTTACTTTCCCTGCTATCAGAGAGGAACAGGGTGTAGGGTGTGAGTAGGAGTGTATTTAGAAATAGAGATGTACTAGTCTTATTTAAGTCACTAAAGGGAGGGAAAAGTCAAATGAGTCTTACTCATGGAAGAAGTATTCCCCAGTGAGTAACTTTTACCATCTTACAAGCTCTTGGTCCTCCTGATGTGATAAATCTGATCGGCACGCCTGACAAATGCAGGCTGCCCCTGGCACACCTGCCTCACTATGAAGAAGTCTTTTGGGATTAAGGTAGTGCCATTACCTCACCTCACACACATGAAAGAACGTATCTCTTCTTTAACACAAAGTATATGAAGAATGAAGCCTTGAACAATGAATAAAGCTAGAGAAACAAAATTATGACTTAAATAAATGGCTCAGGTCTTGTCCTTCTGACCAATTACAACTTAGAGTCTCTACTGCTAATGTACATTTGAGTTGGAAATGGAGGGAGTTCACAAGTATCTACCCTTCAAATGTAGAAGAAAATAAAACAGTGGGAAGAGAGTAAAATAAGAATGCTGATGGAAAAGCTCTAAGTCTTACTTTACTGCCTGAGACCATAAAGTTCACAACAAGCATTTTAATACCAAGTCTTCAACACAAACCACTACAGTTAATTAGTAACATTACGATAGCTCCCTGGATTCCCACACTCTGTACCTTGGCTCATGTACTGTACTTCAGGAAACAGCAACCTTTAGCAAAGACATTATGAATCAGCCTCCTATCACAGAGACTTTATCCCTCTGCACTACCTACCACATCATAGGACAGCAGTCCAATAAACCAACCAAAAAAATGTTGCAGTAGCAGAAGAAGCATTCCTCTAACAGAATTCACAGAGTATACATGGTGGAGAGAAGGTTTAGCAATCTTTATGCTACAAAATGAAGTCCCTTTCCACAATAAAACCTACTGAAGATGGTAGAACAGGTGGTCTTTCATTTATCTTTATATACATCTGTGAAGTGAATATCTATTTTAATTCTTAACTGGGGAAAATCCATCTTATATAGATTCTCTGACTATTCAGAGAATTCTGAAAAGCAACAGATGATAAAAACTCCTGTAAGATTAAGACAAGTGGATGATTTTTGCAGTATGTCCCTGGTGAGATCTTTGCTCCTGCTTAATTTTAAACATGCAATGCTCCAGGTAATTTTGAATCATGGAAACAGTTCTCATGTAGATAATTAGAGACTATTCCAGTGTTCTGTACAATTAAGCATATGCTTTCTGGTTTTGGTTCAGGATTTTAAAAATGTATTGGAGGGGGAAGGTGGAAGACCTTGCCTAAAATTGCCCAGTGGTGCTGGTGATATATGAACCAGGTACACAGCACGGACTCCTTGTGCCATTGTAACCGACTTCACCAGTATTTCGGATACCAAAATTAGGTTAAGCCAAGGACAGAAATGACACTAAGGGCTGATGTGACCTTTTGTACCAGTCACAGAACTGCCAGCTTCTACCACACCTTCAGCCCTTCATAATTGCCAGGCACAGGGAATTGTAGCCATCCCAGCATCAACTGCCACAGCAAAGCACAAGCAGACCAGATTTCTGGAGAGTATTGAGGACAATATTTTGATATACAAGCAAGGACCTAAATAGGAAAAATATTCTATGGATCTGCTATCCATATGTAAGGAAGAACTGGTCAGGTAGAGAAGATTCAGAACAATCTTGGCCACTGAGATTTGATGGTGGATTTTTAAGATGAAAAGTAAGTGGGTAAGGTAAGCAGCAAAATTACAATACTGGAGAGAGCTGGCTTTCATTTGTTCAGGGATCTGGTTGGCAAGGTCTCACATTAGATGGCCCTGATGAGCAAAGGAGACTTAAAGGATAACCAAACAAAGCAAAAGTGTGATACATTCTGATATGCAGGAAGTTGAGCAAGAGTGGTAGAAGATCACATGGATGAAAAAAGCCCTTCTAACCAATTTCAAGGAGGAAGTATCTTTAAGGTGGAAGAGTGGTGGGCTGCCTGGGAGAAACAGTCATTGCACAAGCATGCAGGGATGCAGTTTGGAAAACTGAAGTGCAGCTGGAGCTGGAACAAGCAAGGGATGTGGAAGACAACAAGAGAAAGGCTTCTGTAAGTCTTGGTACACAAGAAGACTCAGAACAAACAACATTCTCTTCTTTCCCCTCATCAGTGAAGCCAGTCATCTCTTCATAGAACGCAAACAGATCACCTGGGCATGTTTTGTCCTTGATGAAAACAGTTACTAATAATCCCCATATACCTGGAAATGGCTCCCAGAGGACCTTCCCAAAGAACTGAAGCTAGGCTGACCAGCCTTTTTCCCTCCTGGGACCACTATCCAACAGAACAGGGAACCTAGTGACTAAAGATTTGCAAAAAAGCAGAGAATACCAGTCTTGAACAAATATGTATTTATTTCAAAGCTCCTACAAGTCACTGATAGACTAATGTCAATATATGGTAATATATATATTAATATCAATGTATAAGGGCTGTATCTGCCTATCCCCCACAAAATTTATCAGAGAAAAGGGAAGGTCTCAGGAAGTTACCACTGTGTCTGCAGTATTCCTAAGGAAAATTCTCCTCCTCTGCTATGATTTTTATTAAAGAGACTGCTGGAATATTCCTGCTAGCTTCTAGCAGTGTTTCCCTCCCCTCCCAAGAAACTGTGTTATCATTGTCTGTTCTCACTGTGCTTTCTGGAGAGAAGCCAGGACACAGCAAGTCTTAACACCACATGTGCTACCAATCCATACCGGTTTGAACAACAATACTACTTCTTGCTTCTGAGTCAGACAGAGCAGATATCTACACCTCTCCCAGCCTAACCTACCCACCCCGTGCAGAACAGAGTGAAGTCAAATCATATTGCCAGAGGTTGCTATGAAGCATAGCATATTAGCTCAAGATCCTGTTTTATATCCCTCTGTTCCAAGGACAGCCTCCATAGTTGCCAAAGATTGCACTGCCTACCTGTCTGGCTGTCAACCTGCCTGTCACTGTTTTCAGTCTTTCTCCACCCACCTTCTCCCATTTTTAAATGTTAGCCAACTTCAACCTTCCCTGACACAGAGGTACAAGCCTCAAAGATATGAAGTTCCCTAAAAGTCTTCTGCATATTTACTGGAGAGAAACTCATCTTGCTTGCAGTTCAGTAAGTAATGCAAGTATTCCACAGTACTAATTTACAATCAGGCTACACCAGTCTTATGATCACAGTTAAGCTGAGACTTGTGTTATACAACCTTACCCTCCCATAGAAACACCTGCTGCCATGAATGGAGCTGAGGGGTGCAAGCTGTGCACATGATGAATAACAGCCTCTAAATCCTCTGTGTTAGCTGCACAGTAAGTCCTCGGTGTCTGTAAGGAGTCAAAAGGGAAAAAAATGCCATCATAAGCTTTTGTATTATCCTTTAAGGACAAAGCAAACTGAACAGTGGATCATTATATAAGAAGATAAATTTAGCATATACTGTGAAGCTTCACTAAATGGCAAATATAAATCCAGAACATTTCACAAGGAGGTGAAGGAAGCAGTTATACTTATTATCATCATTACAAAATAAAAGAGGTGACAGGTATCTTCAACTTCCAGGTCATTAGACAAAATCTGAACAGAGAACATGCTAAACTAGACAGAACTAGATCAACACTGATATTTTTAGAATACCCCAAGCAAATGGAAACATCATAAAGGCTGTAGTTTACAGAAAAGGAAATTATAACAACAATTTTACTATATTTACCCACATTCAAACGCAAAAGAAAGCATTAGATTTCAAGTTCTGTCAGCCAGCATTTGCAAACTAACCCATACTTAGAGTCCGCATACAACACAACCAAGTAAACAGCTAAATAAATTCCCCATTGTGGTTTACCTAATTTAGTAAAGTATCCTATTAACTAAAGTGAGGAGACATTATCCGTTCTTCATCCGTCATCAGCGTCTCTTTACATCCTGAATCAAGACTCGGAATGACTTCTGCTGGCATCAGCTTGGGTAACCCCTTGGGTAAGATTTGGTTAACCACTTCCCTGCTACTGAAGGATAAGCCCAACTTTGGAGCCTCCCCTGCTCAGACACCTGGAACAGGCCACACAGTCCAACCTGAGGGACTATCTGGAGCAGTACGAGGGAGACAAGTCCATTTAGGCACCATAAGAATCACTAACAGCAGGGTTTTTTCTAATGGTGTTGTCCAGATCCCATCTACAGAGTAATAAAGTTCTTAACTTCAGAGCTGCTGCTAACATGTTAGCGACCTGGACTTAGCTATAGGTACTGACTGAACTGCCAAAATTCAGTAAAACATTAAAACTAAGTATAAAAATACATAATTGAGAGTTAATGGAACTTTTCTATTGCTTGAAGCAATGATTGATTTCAAGGGTGTTTTTTTAAATTGCTTTAAGTTAAACTGCCTGGCTATTTATGGGTGATTTTAACAACATTAAACTAATTACTTAAAACACATTTAACAAGAATATTGAAATGTTGACGTCAAAGATTAAGAAATGGAAATAGATAATTAAAACTGAAGACACTTAATTTCCATTTATGTTGCATTTCCATTTCTCATCCCCAGGAATCACTCTTCACTGTTTTACATCCTGTTAACTATAAACAGTGTGAATGTGTTTTATTTTAATTAAATTGTCAACCTTACAAGGAAAAACAAATTATTTTTGGTAACTAGGATCTAAGGCATTCTAAGTGAAAGTGTATTTGATTAAAGCTTATAAAACTAGACATATATCTTCCATTTTAAATTCAGTTTATTCCAGACAGCTTAATGTTTAGCTATCTATGCTTTGTATGAAGATAATTTAAAACACCATCTTAGCTCACAGTGGCTGTGGTCAATATAATATTTGATTATTCCAGAGCAACAATTCACAACAGCTTTCAATTATCAATGAGGACAGTATTCTTTAAATAACTCTTATTTGTTTTAAATGCGAATCTATCTTTAAAGTGATTAGAAAGAGAACTGCTTACATAAGTAATTTCTACTGTGGTGCTTAACTATGCTTCAGACTCATTAACTAGGGATTTTATACTAAAATGTTGAAACCTCTTTGCAGAAAATGTGATAATTTCAGCTGGTTTGCTGCACCACAAGAACTTACAAAGCTTAAAGACGTAAATCCGATTACAGTCAAATACACACAATGTATCCAAACAAGGGATCTTTTCTCTAAATGATTCAGAAATTCATTAATAAGGACTTTGTGTGTCACAAAACTGCTTTGTAGATCCATCTCCAGAAGTATGCAGAAAACTACTCTTAACATGGCAATATTTGCATTGAAATTCTTTATCTGATTATGGCAAAACATTCTGAGCTTTATAAAGTTTGAAACCAGGGGATTAAAAAAAATGCAAAACAATACCAAGTATTATGCACATTCATTCCAGCTGCAAAATTGTCAACAGAACGCATATGAAATAAACAAAGCTTATTCAGCAATACTCCATCACGCCTCGTCTCTAGCTTCAGAAAACATTGAGCTTCAAGATTTTTTTCATCTGAGGAATGGCCAGTTATTTCTAAGCAAACGTGATATGTCTGTCCCAAAAAAACGTCCTCTGTAGCTGAGTTTGTCATGATTGTTGAGAAAAATACTAGAACACATTTAACTTTCAGGATACAGATAGCCATATAAAGCTGGTTCATTAATTCACTAATATGTAGTATGGATCAATTTTAATGGCACAACTCTTTAATCATATCAAAAATATTTTTTAAACTGGGAAAGAAATTACAATGGATTATATATGGGTATGTATGTTAAATCAGTGGGAGAAAATTGCAATGATTGAGCAGAGATGTGCACACTTTAGATACTGCACTATTTTTGGAAAGAAAATATAAGGATTGTTCATTTTAATGTTACAGATATTACTAACTGAATAATTTCCTAAAATGAAATGTTCAGAAAAAATGGTGTGTTGACCAGCTGACTGTCTAAGGTTTCAAAATAAAAAATTAATATCAGCACATGATTGATCTACCAGATGGCTGAATCCTCTTCCCCATGCTCTGAATTCCTCTCATTTAAATCCAATTGTGCAAATAGGCACCAGTGATTTTATAATTACCACCTATAAGTGAGGGATGTTTATCTTAGAAGTCATCCTTACCAAAAGCTCCTCGCCAGCAATTCCCCGATTGTTAAAAACCACGCATCTAAAAATTGAGACAGGAAATTCAGTTGTGCACACTGTTAATTTCACCAAAAGAGATAACTTAGGCACACAATAAAATGAAAACGCATGAAGAAAAATGAGCCATTTCTATGAATAAGTTCAGCACAAATATTTACAGACCTACAGATCCTAGAGGCTGACCTGTGTGTGGAACAAGCTTTGTACCAAAACGGAGTTCACCGAGTTCAGTGGGACTATCAGAGCTCTGTGATTTGTTGAGGTCAGACTGCAGGCTGGGAGCCCCAAGATTAACTCTAGGTGGTACAGACATGTCCTGCCTGCATTCTGCCCTGAGCTCTCCCAGTGCAGGGCACAGCCTAAAGCTGTGCTCTGAAAAAAGAGCATCAGAGATCTGTGCATAGACATCCCCCAAAGCTACGTAATTCTATTAAATTGGAATAAATGAGCCAACTCAAAATGATAATGACAGCTGCATCTAAGTTGCTGGTTCTTGAGGTTTTTTTTCATCTAGTACAGCAGAAGTTGCTGGTCTCTCTCTACTGGTGGGAATTTCTGAATCTTCTAGCAGTATTACCATGATTTAAGAACCCATGCTTTCTCAATAAATATACTTTCCTATTACTCTACCATCTCACTGAAATAATGTTATTAAATAATATACATAGTTAGATGGGTTAAAGGCATGAAAGAATACTTATTTTGTTATTTTTCTCAAGTGTTGCTATTCAAAAACAAAATTATAGCATCCTCTTGATATCTGACCTAAAGCTCCACTTTTTAATGTTCTACCTTCTTCCCTTAGGGGATGAAATGCAAATATAACTTCCAGGAATACTGCAAAAATGAATAGTAATAAGTTGGTGATTTCAGGGCTCTCCTCTGATACTTTTTAATGCTAAGTTTTAAAGTGATTTTAAAAAATACTTTGAACAATTAAAATGCTGCTTTACTTTTATAATTTAGTAAAGTAGTTAACCAAATAGAGAAGAAACAGCCAAACATGTAGATAAAAGCTAATATATATACATATTTGAACTTACTGGGGTCAGCACCAGAAATCAAGCAGCCAAAACAAAATCTAATATTCCAAATACAGATCCTGGAACAGTGACAACTTATTTTAATGTGCAGCAGCAGCAATATGATTACATAAAGGAGTCTGCTCATCAAGTAATCCACTTATGTTACCCAACTCTGACCAGGAGCCTGAGGAATGAAACTAAACTACACAGTGACAATGAAGAGGTGACAGACTCCCTCAAACACCATCAGTAAGAGTAGGCTAGCTCTCCTTCCTGCACACAGGAATTTGAAGCCGCTGAATCAAGCAATTTTGGCATTCAGCAGCTGACCTCCTCAAAGGCCTACTGCCAGCAACCCATCCACACAAGTCTTTTGAATACAAACCCTTTCTCTAGAAAGTGTAAAGGTTAACATCTAATAGAATATAATAACTTAAGAAGCAGCAGCAAAACTGTGTGCAGACTTAGCTGGCTTGCACTGCAATCTCTGGGGCACACCTGTAGATATTAAAACAGCCCTTCCAAATGTACTGCCCATGATAATAATCACAGTGGAATTATATAAAAGTGTTACTAATAACACTCTTACATAAACTACTGTATTCAGATCTCCTTTGCCTTAGGAAGGCATCTGATACATATACATACTGATATTGGATCCTACCAGAAGCAGCAGAACAAGTAGCAATGAAAAACAACAGTACCTATATCCCAGCGTTTCGCTTTGATGGATCATATGAAGAATGTAGGATTCCCTGCTTGTTCCTGTCAGGCCAGGCAATAACAGGACAGTGGGTCTGGTGCTGGCATCTGGATAATATGAGCTGCCATTATTATCAAACCAATCCAGTGAAATCTGTCCTCCATCTGCTGTTTTAATGAGCTCACTGAAAGGTACATTTCAAGACAACACTGATTAGATTGAAAAATACATACACACTATTATGAGTGCTTGCAGTTTACAAATTACCAGGTATGAATTCTGCATTTTTCATTATGTTTTAATACTCAAAGTGTCACTTGGCTAGGCCTGTCTGCATTCAGAAAGTTACACCTACAGCTGACAAGAATTAGAACTGCCAATTTGCAGAGTAATTCCTGTTCAGTAAATGAAGACATGGCCTTTCATAAATTACTGGAGATGTGCTGGAAGCTTGTAACTAATGTGATTTTTGGCACTGCCTTGTGTTTTATACAGGCATTTTTGTGTACTGCAGATTTCCTTTGAATCATCTGAGAATCTTTTGATAGCACACTGGGTAACGTGAAAAACATTTATCACATTTTTTTCCTCTTCATTTAAAGTAGTAGAGTGTATAATAGATTGTTCTGTTTTAACCATGCAGAACACAGACACACACTACTGCATCTTTCACCATGTATTACTACAAACTGTGCTAGAATGCACTCTTACAGCATATATCTTAATAATGCAACAAATACTGTAATATTTTAATAAGCTATGCATGCATTAAACAATGACAAAAAAGTTTCTTTTATTTTTTCGAAACCTACAAATCTTTCCACTTCCTGGAAATTTGAACAGTTAAAGTGCTACTTTACTTTCATAATTTAGAAAAGTAGTGATCTGAATGGAGCTGTAGTCAAACACATAGATAAAAGCTAATATATACATATTTGGATGATTTGAGGTAGCTGGTGTAGAAACGACCAAAATGTAAGCCTACCTTGCATTTGATTTTTCTTTTGAAATTCTCGGTAGTGACTACTGCAGGTTTTAAAGGTGACCAGCCTTGTCAGACTCATTAGCTCAGCTTTGCCCTTTTTCAGTAATGGGAAATAGATGCAATTCTAGTGAGTACTGCCAGCACAATCTAAAATGGTGCAAAGCAAGCAGTGCCCCATGAAACTACATTTCTTCTCTCAAAACCCTTGAAATAAAAGTGTACAAGAAGGACTAGAACAAGTGAACATGGCCATACCACTGAAATGTTTCCTAGTTACTAAAACTAAGGGGAGCTGCTAAATGCTAAGTCTATTCTACCGTGCAAGCAGAGCTGAAACAACTTGTGTTGCATCCAGGTTCCGGCGCATAAAAGTCCTTCTCCTTAGGTCTTGTGCCAAATGCCTCATTTGCCAGACTAAGTCTCATTTCTGTGTGAAAGAGATCAGCTGAGGACAAAAAAATAAATATAAGGGATTTTTTCCCCTCTTAGAACTTAGGCATGAAAGAACACAACATACACTCCACAGGTAAAAGCTACTCAGAAAATCCCAGAAGTTCTGTATATTCAAAACAAGGCTGAACGTGGCCATGCTATGGTTAAGGTACAACATGTTGGTTTAGTGGACAGATACAGCAACTGCATGACCTTTGCAAAATTATGGCATTCAAACACCAGAATATTTGATAAGCCAAGTAATTGTGGTGCCATCCAGAGGGGCCTCAATAGGCTGCAGAAACAGGCTGACAGGAACTTCAGGAAATTCAGTGAGAGGAAGTGCAAAGTCCAGTGCCTGGGAAGGAGCAACCCCGTGTACCAGTAGAGGCTGCCCATCTGGAAACCAGCCTGGCAGAAAAGGACCCGAGGGTCCTCCTAGTGGACACCACGTTGAACACAAGCCAGCAACGTGCCCTTGCAGGTAAAATGGCCAAAAATCCGGAGGCTTTGGAGGAGTACGGCCAGCAGATTGAGGGAGATGATCCTGCCCCACTATGGAGCACTGGTGAGGCCACACCCAGAGTACTGAGTCCAGCTCTGGGCTCCCCAGTCCAAGGCAGACATGGACATACTGGAGAGAATCCAGCAAAGGGCCACAAAGATGATGAACAAACTGGAGCCTGTTTCCTATAAGGAAAGGCTGGGACTACTCAGACTGAGAAAGAAAAGGCTCAGGGGTGTCTGCATCCTTGAAGGGAGGGTGTATATGGGGATGGAGCCAGGCTCCTTTCAGTGGTGCCCATTGACAGAACAAGAAGCAACGGGCCCAACCTGAAACATGGGAGGCTTCCTCTGAATATCAGGAAACACATTTTCAATGTGAGAGTGACCAAGCACTGGCACGGTTTGCCCAGAGGTATGGTGCAGTCACCATCCTTACGGAAATCAAAAGCTATTTTGATGTGATCTGGGGCAACTGCCTCTGGGTGACCCTGCTTAAACAGGGGAGTTGGACTAGGTGATCTCCAGAGGTCTTTTATGACCACATTCACTGTGTAAACCTGTGAACACATAACCACATCAGTTCCTGTATTGTCACTCATGTTTCAGTACTACAAAACTCTCTGAGCTAAAATAGGGTCGTGTGGTAACACTGACCTTTCAAACCTGCTTCATATTGAATCCATGATAAAGATAGTTCCAAGTCTATGACAAAGTTGTAAAGGTAGCATAAAGAAAAAAAAAAAGAAAAAAAAAAAAAAAAAAAAAAAAAAAAAAAAAAAAAAAAACAAAACAGGCACAAATTTGAGCAATGACAGTGGGTGTGACACACTCAGAGTAAGAGAACAGCTGGATATCAAATCAATCACTTTCCAGAATAAAGGCACTTACTTCCTGTACTGTACTTGGGGTCTAGATGTGATAAAGGGGCGCAGGAGGGTCTGTACCCGACCTTCCCAGCACCAAACTGTGGGATAGTAAGTTTCTGTCACAACAGGGCAGTACTCTTCAAGAAAGCGGCAGAAATGGTCATTGCTTGCCACCAGCTGGGGTTTCTAGGAAAAGAGACTACAGTCAGACATGGGCATTCTTCTAAAACAAACTAAAAAACAAATAAAGAAAGAAATAAAGCTTATTTAAATCCTTTCTCACTGAACTAATTTATTTCATATAATCATTTGCAATGCTTTTACCTTTCATGGTACAGACATAAGTAAATGAAAACCAAACAAAATACCAAAATGCCCAAGCAAAAAGTGAAACCCATTAAGCATAACAGATTCCTCACCTATTTCTAATAAGATACTTGGCATGGTTGCCCACAACCACAAGTCATGTATGTTGCAACATATATCATAGTTGAGATGGACACAACACTGTTTAGAGCGAACTTTTGCTCCAGTCTTCTAACTCATTCTTCCTTAGAGGACTACACTTTCCCCAGGCTGCACCACACAATTAAACCTTCCCCAGGCAGCACAATGCAGCCTTCTGATTCCTAATACAGTTTAGAGGAGTAAACTTTCCTCAGACAGCACCACACAGCCTTCTGGTTTCTTCTTCTTTCTGTCCAACAGGCTAACTCTTTTTTGTCCCTCACCCAGCCACCTAATCCTGTCTCTCCCCTGTACAGCAGCTTACCTTTTCTGTCTCTCACCCAGCCACCTGACCCTTCCTCCTCACAGCACGGCAGGCAGGCTCCAACTGACTCTGGGGCAGCCAACCCCCTCTTTTTTACCTCTCATCCTCCTGGGTTACAGCTGTGGCTTGTTAACGGTAAGACTGCTTCTACTCCTTCTTAATTATTGTAGCTACCCACACATACCGATCTAGCTGTACTTTTAGAAGCATTATATCTTCATTGACAGATTAAAATCACATTGTTTCTTAGTAGGCAAGAAAGATTTTACCAAGTCCGTTTTCTTGGACCACACAAAAATGACGTTTAATTCATGCCTGCACTTTGACCGCAGTACGTTTTTTAACCTGGCAGGACACTTCTCCTCCCCATCTCATTCTACAGTACACAAGTCCATCGGTTCCTCCTCTCTAATAATGCTCTGCATGCAGACAATTTGCTAACAGTTTCCATTTGTTTACCAAGTAACATGGGAAAGTCCCTGTTTACCAAACAGGTCAGGTTTTAGCAACCATATTTCTTATACGTCTCTGTCACAACGACTCCCCAACATGCAAGCATTAACAGGACAACAACAGATGCTTTGAGGAAAACCATTCCACATAAACAGCTGTAATGGCACATCCTCCCTTCGTTTTTCTCCTCTGACCAAAATCAAGTACCCTCTTCTCTATGAAGAGGAAGGCTATGTTCCCAGCGGTTCTCTGAAGGACTGTGGCAACACTCAGATCCTCAACGGTCACAAACCTTTTGATATGCGTATTTTCACTTGATTACGCATTCAGCGAGGCGCTCTCACCAGGGGGCCACTTCAGATCTCATCAGGCTCACCGTATCCAAGTAATTTGCGATTGCCTAATTTCTCTGTAAAACTACTGCTGATGAGGAGATGCCCGAGAGTGCTCCAGCCCCCAAAACGCTGCCATGGTGCCTCCGGAGGTGCATTAGGATGGTACCGACGGGGACACAAGGGCAACAAAACTACTTTATCACCTGCCCAGCTAGTGAACCAAGTAGGTCGGGTTTGTGTTGTGGAGGGCGGTCTCCGAACCTCCCTTTCCAAACCATGGCACCCGGCCAAGCTCTCCAACTGGTACAACTGCGTTTTGGGGACTGCCGAGACCGGAGCCCCTTCCCCTCCCAGACCGAGCACGGCCAGGGCAGCCCTCCCTCCCCGCAGGCCTGCGGGGGTCAGGGGCGGCCCCCGCGGCAGACGCAGCCCCGGCGGGCGGGGGAGGCTGCGCTGCCGGGCCCCTGTGGGCTCCAGCGGGGTTTCGGCCGGCCGGCACCCCGGGGCGGCACCTCCAGGGCACGGACGAGGGATGTGAGGAGAGGGCGGCGGCAGAGCCCTGCCCCCTAACCGCTCCAGGTGCGATCCCCTCGCCATCGGGCGGTGGGTCGCGGTGACCTTCGGGACTGTCCCCATCGGCGGGACACCTGCGGAGCCCGCCCGTCCCGCCGTCCTCCCGCTCACCTTGGCGATGCTGTTGAGGTAGTAGCAGGCGTAGGCGACGCCGAAACCCAGCACCAGGGACAAGCCCACGCCGGAGCCGAAGAACCCCACGCGGACCTGGCTCTCCAGGT
>VXBQ01015079.1:152828-192772 GCA_013400175.1 Phainopepla nitens | reverse complement strand
TCCGCTTCGAGGAGGGCGCCGTGTTCCTGGCCGCCTGCTCCAGCGGCGACACCGAGGAGGTGAAGAGGCTGCTGGGCCGCGGCGCCCGCATCAACACCACCAATGTGGACGGGCTGACAGCCCTGCACCAGGTACCGGGGCCGGAGGGGCGGCCCGGCCGTGTGTGCCCTCGGTCAGCACCGGGCCGGGGGACGCAGCGGTACCTGCAGCCCCGGCCGGGGGTGTTGGTAAATAAAGGCTTCAGTACGCTTTGATCTGAGCTCCGTCGGGCGCGTTCAGCCCTGTGTCAGAGCACAGACCGAGGTGGTTCCAGTCGGGCAGTGGGATGTAGCAACTTCTCACACTGTTATTAAGTCGGTTAATTAGCAGAATAAAGCGGGGGCTGGCACGGTTGCGGGCCTAACCAGGCGGTCAATTTATTAATCTTTTGAAAACTTAGGATGTGATTGGGGTCTCCTAACGTGCCGGGAAAATTTTCCTGGAGGAGTGCGAATGTTGCAAGGTCAGGAGCGTCTGGCCAGTTCCTGTATTGTGTTTAATCGGAGTTGCCTTGAAACTCCCCAGACTGCTCCTTGGCAGAGAGCAGAGCGTGGCCGCATGGCCGATAAGCAACGTAGATTCTATTAATACTCATCCAAATGTAAGATGGTACAAAGTGGTCGCGGGAATTGGCTGCAGAGCAGTAAAGCCTTGACTGTCAAGAAACATGTGCTGTGTTCCATCCATAGCTTTTGCTGCTCTTGTATAAACGAGCAGGAATGAATGCGAGGGAACATGTAAAATTGCCTCCCTGGAGTATTGGGAAGCCTGTTGCTGTCCAAGACTGAATGAGAATTTAGCAGGGCGTGTGAAATCAGTGTCCCAGATTGGTGCTTCTGGTCAGTGAAATGAATCTGATTTGGATACAGGCCAGCTTCAGGAAGAAAATTTTCTTAGCTCCAGATAGTGTAGCAACAGGAGTGGGGGAAAAAAAGCACAGTTCAGAAATAACATCTAGAACTAAAGTGTTTGGAAAGAATGTGTTAAGAGCACAAATAGCAGAGTAGTTCTTGAGTTAATCAGAATTTCTTCTATGCTGGGCTGATGTTATGGAAGCACTTGGGATATGTACAAGGTGGTTCTGGAGCTTGCTGGCTCCTGGCTGTCAGGGAACAAGGGGCAGGGAGATTTATTAATTTTGGTTTGGACTTCCCAAAATAAGCTGTGAAGCAAAGAGCATGCAGGCTTACAGACTGTCAGGTTGAATAAGACTTCAGCTGCTGAAGCAGTGACCTTTGTAATGGCTGGGCGTTTTTCTTGGTTATTTGTGGAGTTTGGTATAGCAACAGCAAATAAATTGCCCTGCATTAATAACCTCCAGTACAGCACATATACATTTATTATCAGATGAATAAGTTGTGCTGTAGACATGGATAAGAACCAGCCACTGAAAAGCTGGTTATTCCAAGCACTTTGACAGCCAAGAAGGCTGAATTTCAGGTGAATACATGGTAGAGTTGGGACAACTTCATGAGGAGTTTGAAGCCAGGATGGATTGTGATCCCCTCAGAAGGGCCTGGGTCTCTTGCTGCTGTGGGTAATGTGTGGTGTCTGGTGAAGTGTGCTGGACTCTGATGGCAGGCAGTGAGCTCAGCAAGGTCACTCTCCTGGAGACCGTGGCAAGCTGACAGGCAGGCTGCAAATTGAATTCTGTATACGTAAAGGATACAAAATTGTATCATATGTGCCTTAGGAGCACGGTATCCAGTGACACTGACCAGTAACACCTAGGGCTTGATACTTGGAAGAGTTTGGATGAGTGAGTGGTGGAGCAGATGCTGGCAGTACCAGCCAGCTGCTTATGTGAAGTGTTTCTTCACAAACCTGACAGAAAGGGAGGGTGACCTTACTGTGATTGCAATAAAAACTTAATTCCAATGTCCCGTGGATGTCTTCAGTTTTGCTGAAGAGTGACAAGATGCTCTTGCACACTCAAATGGAACAAATGCTGTTTTGTTAAAGGTTTTGCTGTGCATGTATATCCTGAGTCTGTAAATCTCTATCAGATGAAAATGTTGATTAGCCTGGTCGGGGAGGTTGTTAGGAGTTCCTTTCTCTGAACCTGTCCAGAATAGATTTGTTTCATGTTGCTTGGAGGATAATGCTGCCTTATGGTAAAGCTTCAGCCGAGGCCATTTAGGTTGGGAATCCCCAGAGCACTGGTTGACAACTGGAATGATGTAGTACATGTGAGGATATTTAAATAACTTCTCTTAGTATTAGAAACACACTGTTACGTTACAGTGCAGATATAGTGACAGTCTGCTCTTGTTTAATACCTGTGCAACCAAATGGCCACTCAATGAGGAAGGAAATCCTACTCACTGAAAAGAGCTGGCTTTGCTGACAGAATGATCAGGTAAAATATTTTCTTTGGTTGAAGAATTTAATATATGAGACTTGCTCTGGATGAGCAGTCAAGTATTTTTAGGTAATGGAAGGGTTAACCAAGTCAATTGACTTAATTTGTCAGAGTGGGCAGCTGTTCCCACAAAACCTAAGACCAATCTTACAAATCGTGTTAGTTTGTTTGAAGTGCAGGGTGGCCCCAAATAGTGTGTGTGTTCACAAAGGTAAAATTACACTTGCTCTGGTAGCTGGGCCACTGTGGCTAAGACCCATTGTGTACTTGCTGTGTGAGAAGCTGGCTTGGCTATTTATAGCCACAAAGCTGTATTTTGAAAATAACCTTTTAAATTACAAGATTGTTTCTGAGCCTGCAGCCTGTGTGACTGCCCTCTTTGGAGGCATCAGGTGCTGCACAAACCTGCACCACAGCCCGTGTCTGGAACCTGTAGGATGGCTTCAGCTGTACTTTGGCTACCTCAGTGCCTGCAGAATATTGCTGGATGAGCATCAATCCTGTAATTTCAATTATTAACTTAGATTATATTCACCAAATAATTTTTTGGCAATGGTTTTGTGCCTAATGCAGGAAGGAAAGGGACATATTAGCTAAATCAGTGAGTGAATATTTAGAAAGCATCAAGAAAGCTGCTACCAGTTGGTGAAATGAACTCTTGGTGGCAGCTGAACTTCTCTAGTGTTTGCAGGTGGTGGGAAATGGGTGTGAACTGCTCCTCTGTCTCCTGGGTGACAGATAAAACCAAAGAGTAAACTTGTCTGAAAATTGAGTCTTAAGGGAAAAACATTCTCCTGCTTTTAGTTGGGAAAGCATCTCCAAATGTAATAATAGTAATGCTTGTTTGTCTTCAAGGACTAGTTCACAAAGGATGACAGCAAAGATTGTTTATCCTCCGTCTGCCCTTTGATGATTTACTCTGTTTCCCTTTGGCCTGTTCCAAGGAGAAGTGAGTTGCTGGTGAAATAACTCCTGTGTCATTTACAGTACTCTGCAGTACCTTGGTGCTTGCTGTTGACTTTGTTTTCAGGTGCTGGGCGCCTGTGCTAATTCAGGAGCTGCTTCCTGAATTATCAGGTACTTTGTGCAGTGACTCTGGGTTAGGTGGAGGCTGTTTGTTATTCTCAGTTTGTTATTCCTCCTTCTGAGCCAGAGCTGTAAAACTGCAGGTGTGTCTGGTTGCTCCTCAGAGCTTTGAAAGGTGGCATCTGTGTCAAAAGGTTTGGGCAATTTTCAGTTGCTGCTCAGCAAGTTTGCAGTTTCCTCATACAGGTTGTGGGTAGCCATAACAAAGCAGGAAGCAGCAGAATTTTTGGACGGTCCATAAACCAGACAGAGGTAATAGAGCATCCTGCCCCATCACAGCAGTCTGGAAGAGTCATTGAGGTGCTAACACTGGAACAAAATCTAGAGACTGAGGGGAAGGAGGAAAATATTCCCACACTGCTGCCATGTTCTGCACTAAACCATGTCCCTAGGTGCCACAACTCTACGCTTTCAGGGATGGTGACTTCACCATGTCACTGGGCAACCTGTGCAGGGCCTGACCACCTTTCTGGCAAGAAATTTGCCATAATATTCAACCTAAATCTCCCCTGGCACAGCTTGAGGCCATTCTCTCTCATCCTGTCCCTGTTCTCTGAGAGCAGAGCCTGACCCCCCCAGCTGCCCCCTCCTGTCAGGGAGTTGTGCAGAGCCAGAAGGTGCCCCCTGAGCCTCCTTTTCTCCAGGCTGAGCTGTCCCAGCTCCCTCAGCTGCTCCTGGTGCTCCAGCACCTTCCCCAGCTCCATTCCCTTCTCTGGACACAAAATTTCTTAATCACAGAAAGATGACAGCTGGTCTGTGCTTTAAAAGGTG
Source organism: Phainopepla nitens (assembly GCA_013400175.1). Taxonomy (NCBI): domain Eukaryota; kingdom Metazoa; phylum Chordata; class Aves; order Passeriformes; family Bombycillidae; genus Phainopepla; species Phainopepla nitens. The sequence goes on along the minus strand of VXBQ01015079.1, from coordinate 188,514 downwards.
AGGAGGTAACACAACTTAGAGTGCCATGACAACTCTGGAATGAATGTTCAGGTGCCCCATCTTTGGGGCGTCACAGCTGTGGTTTAAGGTAGTTCAGCTTCTGATCCTTAAGTTGGTGATGATAGCATCATAAATCAAGCTGCATTTTTTAAGATTGGGTGGCTGCATTGCCTAAAAATACATTCATTCCTGGAATAGAAGGTTATCTAGGGAGAGTCATATCTTTTCCACCGCAGTGTGCAGAGTTCCTTTCTGAAGGTGTTCTTCTGCCAGAAAAATAAATGTTGCAAGCTTCTCGTGCTGCATGTAACACTGCTCGTCAAAATGAAATATAGCACTGTCAAAAATAGGGTTTATCACTAGGGTGAGTGAAATGGGGTTTTTGGGTTTCAGTTATAAATGGGAATTCAGTAGCATGTACCATCCCACAGGGCTCTGAATAAAGATGCCTACAATACACCAAACATTTATGAGACAAAATAGTTAAAATCTGAAGTGCTGTTTTATCAACCTCATGGTTTTATTTTCTTCCTTTTGGCTTACTCAGTCCCTGTTTTGTCTTGATGTTTTCATCCAGGGTTCAATTGTCTTTCCCTTGCATATCCATTTCCAAGTAATCTTCTGAGTGGGCAGAATTAACTGTAGACTACACAAATTAACCTTGAGCTGCAGTTAGAGCCTGGGAGAGCTGCTACTCCTGACAGCAGGGCAGGAAACCTTCCCCTGGTTTGGTTTGGGGCACTTTCAACTGGTTGATTTGGCTTCTGGAAACCGAAGGCAACCACATCATTTACTCAATACTGAGTGCCTGGGAGGAAACTCTGCATTTTAGTAAGTAGATGGGTATTTGGAAGGGGAAATGTGCGTCTTCACTGCTTCCTTCCTCAGCCTTTGTTTATCCTACCCAGTGATTCCATGCATCTGGCTCCACTGCTCCCCATAAACACTGAGCAAGGGAGCTGGTGGGATTTTCAGCACCAACTTCCTTCATGGCAGCAGCTGCATGTGCTGACCCTGGTCCCTTAGTGATGCCCTTGGAAGGGTTCTCATCTTCACTTGAGCTGCTGGGTAGTCTGGAGTTTTGGCCTCACATGGAAAGCTCATTTGGAAAGCAAAGGTATTTTAGGGAAAGTTTGTTGTGCCTAATGTATGCTGAAAGCTTTCTGTCTAGTGTAGATGAAATTCTTGAGCCTGCATCAGAGGTGGAGACAAGTTTTCCATGCTGCATACTTGTCTGAATCAACAGGGTTTGATAAGATTAAAAGCCAGCTCAGCAAAAATTCAGGAATGGGCAATGAATGCAGTGCCTGCTCCAGCAGCACAGGGTCCTGCTCCTGCTGGCATGGCTGGAAACATTCCATGTTTGTGTTCAGATATTCAGTATATTTATTTGCAGAACTCTCAGCTGTAACCTAGATGAAACTCCCATCATCCTGGCATTATTTTTTGCAATTTATAATGCCTTTTGCTTCTTTTAACAGGGATTGTTTGGGTTGGGATCTGTTTCTATTTCAAACCGTTTTAGAGATTGAGAATTCATGCTAGGTACTGTGGGGCTTGTGAGACATCACAAGTGCTGTGTTTTGTAATATACAGAGATAATAACTAATATTAAAATATAGGACTTCTGAGTTGGTATGCTGGCTCTCAGTTGAGGATTATTATATGCCATAAGTCAAAAAGGCCTGTCAGACTGTGCATATTAGAGCAATCAGTTTTAAAAAGGTTGGGAGAGGGGAATATTAGATAAGTGGTTGTATAAAATGATATTCTTTCTAACTTTTGAATACAAATGAGGGCAGGTGGATCATTAAATATTCTGAAACATGGTTTTTAAAAAATTGTGTTTATGCAGAGGGCTGGGGTAAAAAATGAAAGAGAAACCCAGAGCCTTTCAGGGGAATGGCAGCCCCTGCTGTGCAGCGACAGGATGCCCAGCTGAGTGAACTGTTTGACCTAGTGATGATGGTATGGCTCCAGCACAGTGAGGGTGCCCAGTATAAATCCTGGGATCTGAGTCTGCAGTTTATTTTCAGCTGTCCTTCTAAAGGGAGGTGCCACAGCTGTCCCTGCAATCTCCTTTCTTGGAGATCAGCAAACTGATCTGCACAGGGAGGAAAGGTGCAGCTTGCCCTGGAGGAGCTGGGCCATGGGCCTTAGCAGGAACACTTCACTTGCTAAAAGTTTTGAGACCAGGTTGGACAGGGCTTTGAGCAGCCTGGTCTAGTGGAAGGTGTTCCTGGCCATGGCAGGGCGTTCAGTGAGATGAACTTTAAGGTCCCTTCCATCCCAAACCAGTTTGTGATTCTATGAAGGAAGGATTTGGTGGGAATTTAGGTGCCTATTTTCATGGGGCTCACTTCAGCATGAATGGGCTTAAGAACAAGCTCATGGTAAGTATAGTCTGTCCAGGCCTGTGCAGAGATGTTTCAAGCTGCTGTGAACCAGAAATGAAAGCATTGGGACCCAGACTATGGCTGTGAGATGAAGCTCCAACCTGCACAGCTTCAGGGAGCCAAATTTTATTTCCTCCCTCCACTCCTGAGATGTCTCACCTCTTACTGTGGTGAAACACAACCTTTCTTAAATACTTAATTCGAAAATGTTTTTCAGAAGAAATTTGCTTTTCTGCATTTCCAGGCTAATGAGCACAATGCCACACATTGCTAACAGCCAGATCCTGGAAGTCAGGCTTCTCTTTTTACATCAAGCTGTTGACAATCAAGGACATCAGAATTCCTGATTTAGACACCTATATAATTTCTCATGTCAGTTTTCATTCATAATAATTATAATGTACAGTACTTACAGGTGATCTGTTTTTTAGAAAATACATTCATGTGTTCTCTTGTTAAATATTTTCCTGTTAAACAAATTTTGGAAAAATCGGTCTCCTTCCAGCTTTAAACTCTTAAGTTTAAATATAGGCTTTGCTGATCTGAAAACAACCAAAATAGCTGAAAATTCATGCTTTAAGAGTAAATGGCATGATTTATTTTTCTTTAATGCTGAGGTGTTTGGGATTTTTGTAGCTTGTCTCCTGTGGCTGGATAAAATAGAACATTCTTCACTTCTAGGAGTCTCACTGGAAATGTTTCTATAATACAATAAGCTGACCTTGCAGAGGGACACAAGCAGCTTCAGCATTGCTTTTCCAGCATTCAGCCTTGCTCATAAATCTTTGTGAGATGTTCAGAATGCAGAGTGACCACCTGCCATTAGCTTTTTATGTGTCACTGCCTTTTCAGGGTAAAACTAAACCTGGGCCCTGTCCGATCCCCTGAGCCAGAGCATTGATTTGCCACAGTGATTGCTCACCATCCATTTCTGGAATCTCTCTGAAGCCACCTCCTATTTTTAATTTGTCACTCCCTGCTGTATCAGTTAATGTGATTTCAAAGCCTGATGGTTTTTTACATCTGAAATGGTGCAATAGCAGCAAGTCCTAGTCCAGGCTTGCCTAAACACAAGTGCTGGCTTACTGAGGGGACTCTAGCAGTGGTTTAGGGAATTGAGGTGCCTGCGTGTGCACTCTGCCTAAACCTAGCTTATTTCTGTTTAGTTTGGACCTGTAAATAGAGTAGCATCACCCAGAGGAATGTAAACCAGTTTGAAGCTAATAGGGCCCGCACAGGGAGCTGCTCCCAGTTCACCACATGGGCTTTGTGCTTGAGTTGAAGCATCCAGAAGTGCTCCTGGTTTTATTCTGAAGTCAAAGTATGAGGCAGCTTCATCTTCAGGATTTCAGTTCATGTGGATTGTCAGCCTTACCCAAAACAACTATTCATTCTGAATTATCTTGAGTGACGATTAAAAAAAGCAGGAACTTTATTTAAAAAGAGGCTTTTCACACAGGCAGATAGCAATAGGACAAGGGGAAACAGTTTTGAGCTAAAAGTGAAGAGGTTTAGATTGGATATTGGGAAAAAATTCTCCCCTGTGAAGGTGATGAGGCCCTGGCACAGGTTGTCCAGAGAAGCTGTGGTCACCCCACTCCTGGAAGTGTCCATGGCCAGGCTGGATGGGGCTTGCAGCAGCCTGGGTTAGTGCAAGGTGTCCCTGCTCATGGCAGGGGATGGAACTGGATGAGCTTTAAGTTCCCTTCAAACCCAGACAGCCTGGGATTCTATGATCTCTGACAATTTGATACTTTATGTGAGACCTGTAAATAGGGATTTCCCCCTTGGAAGATCAGTGGGACAGGGGAGCTCTGACCCAGCTGGCTGTGAGTGCTGTGGCTTCCTTTAAGATGATTGGTATACCCAAATATACATATACATATATATTTTTATATCATTGCCCTGAATTACATCATTAGCAGAGACCCTGCCTGTGCCAACAGAAATAATCAGAATATTTACCTTAAATACTCTTGTGGTGCTAGAGAATGAAATGTTCTAAATTTTTATCTAACAAGCCATTTTTTCTACCCCATTTGCTCTGTGGTTTCTGTATATGAGATGACACACTCAGTGTAGACAGCATTGGTGTTTTTGAAGATAGCAACTAAATCTGAGCAACTGGTTGCACTAGCAGAACCAACACATGTCCAGGAAGAGGTGCACATCCTGAGCCTGGGTAGGAGTCTGACTGCACTGTGACACACTTCACACTTATCAACTGTCTGATTTAATTCTTTTTTCGAGTTCTGTGAACATACCAGTAGTAGTTTCTGCCCTAGAGAACCCTAGGCCCTTACTTGAGCCTTTTAATGAATATCACAAGTGATGTTGGTATGACTGACACCTTGTATTAATGTAATCGTTGGTGTTACCAAAAAATATTCCACTGGCAAGATGCTTTCAAAGCAACTTGATGACAGTGAAATGCTACAGTCTAGCAGACTGATATTACCAGATCATCTTCCATTTTCTTATGCAAGATGTGGGTTTTAAGAGTCTGCAGCAAATATTTCAAGCAGAATTGTGAATTCTGGTCTGAAATAATTCTCTGGAACAGAGGTAGAAAGAGCTGCTGACTTGCTTCCAAAGGAGACAGTGTCTGGGTTAAACCTTCAAAGCTGTTTCCATCACTCCATGCTGGTTTTCAGTTCTTCCCTGGCTTCATGATCCTTCCCTGTGTTCTCAGGAAGCTGACTGATCTGCTCCATGCTTCAGCCAGCTTGATGTCGTGCAGGCTGATGTTCTCATGATACCCTTTTAGGGCAATCTGTGTACCCTGCAAGGCTTTGACAGGTGGAAGTTGTGTTCAAAGGGACCGTTTCAAAGGCTTTTGAGAGGCAGCAAGTCACTGTTGAGTTGCAGAGTCTCTTCCATACAGTTGTATGGATGGTCCATAGAAGCAGTTTGTTGTGGCTGTTCTGGCCTCTGTCCCCTTGCTCTCCCTGAGAGCTTGCAGGCTGATTGCTGCAGAGCTACTTTACAGCCAGCTTCCCCAGTCTGTGCTGGTGCAAGGGCTTATTCTGTCCTGCAGCAGGGCACTGTGTGCCTCTGTTGTCCTTCATAAACCCTCCATCCTTTGTCCAATCTGTGTAGGTTCCTCTGAGAAGAATCTTCTGCCCCAGCCATGCCAGCAGTTTGATGTAATCCACAGACTAGGTGAGAGTGCTCTCTGTCCTGTAATTGGTGTTAATTGAGTTTGCTAATGAAGGCGTGGATTTGTATTGACCCTCTATCAGCCCTGAGGGATGCTGCTGTTAATCAGCTGCTGGCTGGACTTTGTACAGCTGAACACCTTTTGAGCCTGATATTCTCACCAACATCAGTTGTCTGCTTCTGCAGTCCAGCTCCTGCCTGTTGAAAACACTGGCAGAGGCAGTGTAAAAGGTGTACTGCACTTGCTCTCCCATCCTCCACACAGGCAGCTTGGAGGGCAATCAAGTTAGGCAAGATTTGCCACCAGTAATTCCACACTGGCTGTTCCACCTCCTGCTGGAAATGCCTGTCAGGAAGATTTACTACACAGCCTTTCCAGGGGCTACAGTGAGACTGAGAGGTCTGATGTTCTCTGGATCATTCTAACATGGTGGAGTGGTGTTTGCATGTCATCAGGCCTCCCTTTGTTACCATGACCTTTGAACGTGTACAGTGATTTGCAATGACATCAACCAGCTCCCTCTTAAGCTGTGTCTGCGTCCCACCTAGTCTCAAAAGTGGTCCATGGTCATTCCTTCCCCTGCATTCCCTGGGTCAAGGCTCTGGTGTTGCACAGTGGAGCTGACAGGATTGTCTGTACTTCCTGGGACCTGCACTTAGTCTGTTCCCTCAAGCACGTGTCCATCTTGTTGGACCAGGGCTGTCATCTGGAGCACTGCTGGAGTTGTGGGCTTGCAGGAAGCTTCAGTCATACTTGCCTCTTACTCTCTGCAGTGACTGTCAGACATTCCTTGAATCACAGAACTATGGAATATTTTGGGTTGGATGGGCCCTTAAAGATCATCTTGTTCCGGCCATGGCAGGGACATTTTCCACTAAACCAGGTTGTTCAAAGCCTTGTCCAACCTGGCCTTGGACACTTCCAGGGTTGGGATACTCCTGTGAAGACAAACTAACTATTTGTAGGGAATTTTCCTGATTTTCTTATCTCCCTGATTTTCTGCTCCACCAGCCCTGCCACCCTCCCTCCCCTTCTAAAAAATATAAGTTTCATGGTGAAGTCCCTGCCAGGAGGGAAATAGGGTATGTTCTTTCCACTTGACTTGTCTCCTAGATCTTCAGCATTCAGTCCTGCAAGAACACAGCCAGTGAGCAGTTGCTGTTGTGTCGTGCCTGTGGTGCCTTCCATACTTTTTGGTGCAAACTTGCACAGTGACTTCACCATCTCTTCCAAATGGCTTGTCTGTCAGCAGCAGTTCAGTTCTAAGGCATGCCGTGACCTCTTTTCTTCAGGAGCAGACACACAATCAGAAGTGCCGCCAAGTGATGTCTCCCAAGAGGGATGATGACTGTGGATTTCTACTTTGTGCCACCACTTTGGTAAATGTTTCTTCCCCATCCTGCAGCACAGACATCAGTGACTCCTAAGGTTGGATGTATTCTCTTATCGAACTTGGCTGTCTTAATTTTATTAATGGGCTTAGCAATTCCTTCCAGTTGCTGAGGAATGCTGCTCGCTGCTAGTGTGCTGACACTGTAGGAAATGCTATAAAGCTGAACAGACATTTATGGCTTCTGAGCCCGCTTTAGTGGAGCTCTTTCTACTTTCAGTCCAGCTACCAATTTAATCACTGCTGCACTTCAGATATTAACTGTTGCTCAGTGCCATCTGAATATGGGAAGGAGGTGCAGGGGGCACCAGGTAGGTGGGGCTCTGGGGAGGATGCATAGCCTGTGAGTGATGGTTGCTCAAGACTGAGCAGCCATAAGTCAGCAGGCTCAGCGTGGTCCTTGCAGAAAGAATGTCTTAGTCCCACTTCCTTAACCTCAGCACGCCATGGGCTTGTCACAAGTCAGTCCCATGTGCCCAGCTGATGCATGTGCCACCCTGGGGTGCTGGGTTTGAGTAGCTTTGAGTGCCAAAGCTTGGTGCAGGCAAAGCCCTGCTTCTGCCATTGGGTGAGGAAACTGGGCTGCTGCGTAGGAGTCAGTGGCTCCCGTGGTTTGGAGACCAGCAAGCAGGGCAGTGAGGGGAGAGCAGGGCTTGGCAGCTGCAGTCCCTCTCTTGGACCAAATGCAGTAGCCTCTGGCTGGGAGGGGAAGGAACCAGTGAGGATAACAGCCCTGTTTGGCAGCTTGTGGCTCTGTGTTCCTTTGGATAGTTCTGAGTGAGACTGTTTGGGTGCTGTTCTTGGGGAGTTCCACCATGTGTTGGCTGCTCTGCATCCCCAGAGCATCTCCAGGTGCTGCTCCAGATGCTTTCTGGACCAAAGTGCTGCTCTGGGGGTTCAAACTGCTCTGGAGCTGTTGAGCTTGTTGCCAGGCCCCATGTCACTTGCCTACTATCTGCCATTTATTTCCTAGGCCCTCCGTCACTTATTCTAATTAAATCAGTGGAAAGCTGAAAGACAGTAGAGTTCCCACCTGGTCCTCAGGGGTCCACTTTTCATCCAGTTGCCCTAGGGGCCAAGAAAGCCAGTGGTGTCCTGGGATGCATTGGGAAGAGCATTCCCAGCAGGTCAGGGAGGGATCCTGCCCCTCTGCCCAGCCCTGGTGAGGCACACCTGGAGTGAGGTGTCCAGGTCTGGATTCCTCAGGACAGGAGAGACCTGGAGCTCCTGAAGCGAGGCCAGCAGAGGCTGCAGAGATGAGGAAGGGCCTGGAGCATCTCCCTGCCAAGGAAAGGCTGAGGCAGTTGAAGCTGTTCAGCCTCGAGAGGAGACAGCTGAGATGAGATCTCATTCCAGTTGCAGTGTCTGCAGGGAGGGCTCAGAACAGGGCCCAGGCTCTGCTCCCTGGGACCTAGCACTGGCACAAGAGGAGTGGGCAGGAGCTGATGCCCAGGGAGTTCCACCTGGACATGAGGCAGAACTTCTTCCCTGGACAGTGACTGAGACCTGAAAAGACTGCCCAGAGAGGGTGTGGAGTCCCCTTCACTGGGGATATCTCAGACCCATCTAGACATAATCCTAGTGGACGTGCTCTGGGATGACTCTGCCTGAGCAGGGAGGCGGGACCAGGACAGCCACTGGGACCCCTTCCAGCCTTCAATCCTGTGATCCTGTGATGCCCAGTGTGATCTGAGCTGCACCCCAGATACTGCTGTAGACAGAGGTACTCACCTATTGGCGTGTCAGCCCTCTGTGCAAAGGCTCTGGGTATGAACCTTCCAAATTTCAGTTCAGATCAACCATATCTCTCCTGGGGTTTGCACCCCTTCCCTATTCCCATACATGGATCTGGAAGGTGGGTTGTACAGGGAGAGCTGGCTGCATGAGGATGATCATATTTGCTGCAGACAAATATTACTTCTGCAAACATCTACTTACTGGATCTATGAAATGGGACTGTCAATAAAGAAAATTGAAAAGTGATGATCTAGTGGAATTTAAATCCTATTTATTTCAAAATGGAAAGAGTTCCTTGTGACAAATCATCTTTTATATGTTGTGGCCTGTGTGCATTCTCCTCTCTATCATAAATCACTATAATAGGTACGTACTCTATTCAGGGAGCACAGTGTCCATTTTTGGGTGTTTTTTTTTTGGAGTGTATTGAGAGAATCTGAGTCTTGGATACAACTCAACAAAATAGTTTCAAATGACAAATCTGTCCCACTTTTGGCATTGTGTGCTGAATAATTTTGTAGTGTTTCTCAGTGATACCAGGGCTGCATGCCCTCAGTCTTTCCTGTATAAAGATCTCTTAAGATACAAAATTACAAGTCAGCTTTCTGAGCTTTCCCAAGCTGTTGTATTGACAGAAGAGGTTCCAGAAGTGCTCAGAAAAATGAAAAGTGTCAGGTCTTCAGCATCAGCTAGACCTGGCACAGGAAATATCTGAGCTATTACCTGTTATGATAGGTAGAATGTATCACTTTAAGCAGCTACCAGGGGACATCAGCAAGAAGTGACAGTTTCCAAAAGGTACTCCAAGGAGAACCTGGGAAGTGATGAACTCAAAGCAGGCAACAAGCACGTGGAAAGGAGAAACCTGGTGGAGAGGCTATGTTTGGATTTCCAAAACACTTTTGACAACGTACCTCTATGGAAGCTCTAAGAAACAAAGCTGTTGTGAAATAGAGATCTTATTAATTACTGTCTGAAAGAGAGAAAACAAAGGCTGGCAATAAAGGGTCAGGTTGCAGGAGGAAGGAGAATTATCCTGTGCATCTCCTCTGGAATCTGTGCTGCTCTGCACACCTTTATGTGAGACAGGAAAGGGAATACAGAGTGAGGTCACAGTTTGCAAAGGTTCCTGCACAGTAAAGATAGTGAAGTGTGAGCTGGCCTTGAAGGGTGTCAGTATTGGCCAATTCGCTGATAAAATGGGGAGTAATGTTTATAGGGAAGCAGTGGCTTCCAATCCAACTGTCACAGGCTGGAAAAGCTGGTATGTGTAGATTAGTATGTGCAGTTCTCTTTCTACCATCTCAAAAAAGAACATATAGTTAAGGGAAAGAGATGGGAAATAACTGCAAGGGGATCAAAGTCATGGATTGGTTTCTATACCAGGAAAGAGCAAAATTTCTGCAATTCTTTCTGACTGACAGAAAACACAGATATGATGAAGGTTTCCAAAAGTATTTGTAAAATGGCATTAGGGATGTTTGGTTTTTCCTACAAGGAAGAATTTAAGGACATCAGAGTTTTAAAACAAATACGTTTTCTCATCCTGTGTAAAATTCAGCTATGGAACTAATTGCTTTAGGACACAGCTCATGACAAAAACTTCAATGTGTTCAGAATCTGCATGGTGGGTAAAATTCTAACTGTAAGTTAAGCTCTGGATTGCCAAGCTCTGTGATGGGTAGAAGATATAAAGAGCAATTAAAAAAACATTTATTACAGGTGACAGCCAAGAGGAGAAAATAAGATGGAGGAAAACTAGTAAGTCCAAAAACCTTCTCAAATGTTAAAGCAAAAGTTGTAAAATTAAAATCCAGTGCTTTTTAGAGGCCTCATAATACTATGCCAACAATGGTGGCAATTCTGCTTTGTGCTTAGTGGGCAATTTTATTGAATTTTTGGGTAGCTTGCTGTAGTGATGAAGATTATATTTCACAGTGTCCTCTAAAGTAGAAAGACTGTGTATATGTGTGGGATATAATCTTGCTAATCCAGGAGGTTTTGAGTGTTTTTCTCTTCCTAGCTCTTGGTAGCCTGAACTGATATATCTGACTGAACACAGTGTCAAGGTGTTCATGCTACGGATGGATTTCCTCTTTTCTTCATCATCTGCACTGGCTTTTCCTTTCATTCTTGGGTGATTGACAAACAGAATTTGACCTTCACAGCCCGAAATGGTTTGTCTTTTAAATGGATATCACTTGAGTCATTCTGAGCAAGCATTCCCTCCTGCTGGAAAAGATAAGTGGTAAATGTGTCTGTCTCTTGATGAGAGACTTCAGGGCTGTGCCAGCCTGTACAGCAGCAGAGCCAGGGTTTGAACTTCAGAGCATATTGCAGGAGTTATTTTTGTTCCCTTATATTAATAGCTGCTATAGAAGGAGCCCTGCACTTAGGGCCAAATCCTGTCTTACAGTTACTCCTTCTATTGGCCTCTCTACAGTTTGCAACTCAGTCCTCAAAATCCATTCTTTTCCATTTAATTTAGGTGCTGTTATTCTGAAAGAAATTTGTTCACTGTTGCAGAAAGTGGACAAGGAAAAAAGCATTGATTGTAGCCCCTGGGAGAGGATCCATGTGCTGACAGCACACCCAGTTTATTGCAAATTGTGCTTGGTATTTCAATTCAAGCCCTGACCTAAACAAGAACTGCTGTGTCTTTTAAATTACAGTGTTGTGGTGATGAAACAGACCTTCAGTGTGCTGGAGATTTACTGATACCTATTGTTTACAAAGCTACTAGCTTCTTTTTATAATTTATTTGTTTTAAACATGGAGTCATGGAACCATTAAGTTTGGAAAAGACCTCCAAGGTCATCATGTCCAACCTTTGGCCAGCCGTCTTGTCAGCCAGGCCAGAGCACTGGTGCCTTGTCCAGTTGGTCCTTAAAACACCTCCAGAGATGGGGACTCCACCATCTCCCTGGGCAGCCCCTTCCAATGCCTTACCACCCTTTCTGTGGAGAAATTCTTCCTGATGTCCTACCTGAACTTCTCCTGGTACAGCTTGAGGCTGTTTCCTCTTGTCCTGTCCCTTGTAGCCTGGGAGAAGAAGCCAACTCCTGTCCTGCTAATGTGTTGCCCTGGCCTGGTCTCAGTCTCTAACCATTCACCCTTTTTCCCATTTGTTTAAACTTGTTTCCTAATGCTTTGGCTTCTTGGTGCAGTGCTTGGACAGTTCTTCTGTGGTAGCGTGCTGAAAGCTGCACCTCTTCTGCTGCCATGTGTTTGGCCTTTTGCTGTTTGCCCACAAACCACACTGGGCTGTCTCAGTATGAGGGCAGGTGGTTGCTGTTGGAGAGTTCCAGATGTGGCTGGAAGAGATCACAGAAACCCTTCTAGTTCAGTCCTCTGCACAGAGACATGACCAGGTTTATCAGAGCTTTTGAGAAAAGACAATTAATCCATTCCTAAGCATCATGACAAAGCACTTGTCTGCACCTCCCCAGAAGCAAGAAGCCCCAGTGCCTGGCAGGCTCAGCTGGAGCCATGAGTGATGTGCTTCCTGCTTCAGCAGCACCCCTCTGAGTCATTCAGCCAGCCCTCAATTACGTGCTGGGGACGGAGAGGAGGGCATGGAAATGCTAGATTAAAAGTAATGGTGTCAGTCATTGATGCTATAACAACATATTAGTGAGTGCTGGGGTGGAAGCAGAGACCCCCAGGAAGCAGTGTGGGAGCTGGCAGTGTACTGCAGCACAGCAGTGCTGGGGCTGCTCTCAGCTCCTCAGTGATTCCCCAGTGCTGTGTCCTTTATGTTCTTGTCTTGGCTTTAGATTCTCCCACCTAAATGTAGGAAAATTCCTATTTTGCTTCATTGTTTGTGAGACCCTGTTTATGAGAGGCTGGGCTCTGCTCCCTGGAGCTCTCTACCTTCTCCACTTTGGTTTCATCTTGCACCAGTAAAACGTGATCTCTGATTCTGTTTTTGCTGAACAGCAGGGACAGAGCTGGGCTGCATTAGTCTGTGCTGGTGGGACCTTTGGAGGAGTGTTCCCATAGGCCCAGGGAATTGCAGGCTGTGGATTCCCTGCCCAGCCCCATCCCTGCTACGTAGCTGCAGTGGGTCAGGGTAGCAGCTATGGGGAGCAAATGTAGAACAAACGTGTTGGTTTCCCCAAACCTTTTATAACTTGTTCTCTTTTTCTTCCTGAAATCTTCTTCAGCCAGTTATTTTTCCCCAAGGAGTTTATTTCTGTGGTCCCCTAGAAATAGCATAAACCATATTTGTGATGCCGCAAAAATCCTTAAGATATGCTTGGAAAATGAGGTAAGTTGTTCAGATTTTTTGGGCGTGGGTTTTGTTTCTTGTTTTGGTTTGGTTTTTTTTTAAATTTCTTAAGCTTAGCTTTTTCTCATTCATGTTCTATTCATGTCTTATATCTTTTTCAGTTGTGGAGACTAGAATTTCTTACCATACTGAAAATCTGGTGCATCATATAGAGGCCTAATGATATTTTATGGTTTGTTTTGTTCCACTCCAAGTAATTTCTAGAATTTGCTTTGATTTCTGAGCTTGGAGCTGATATTTTCCTACAGCTATTTGTTATAATCCTAAGAGCTTTTCCATGAACTCAGTAATAATCTCAGAGCCTTTCATTTTGTTACGTGACGTTGAGTGTATTTTGTGCCTGTGATTCACTCTCCAGTGATCTGCACTGCATTTCACCTGTTGTTTTATCATCAGTTGTTCAGTACTGTAAGATTATTCAAGTTCATCCTTTGCTTTACCTCTTGAATAGTTTCACCAGCAAACTTCACCTCACTGATCACCTCCTCTTCCAGGTCCTTTATGTAGCACATTTGGTAGCACAGAGCCTGGAGGAGAGCTTTCTGCAGAGCTCTCCAGGAAGATCTATCTCATATTCTGGTCTCCTCATCATGAAAATACATTTAATTGTGTAAGGATCTTCCCTCTTATCTGGGCAACTCAGTGGCTTCAGGAGCCACAGTGAGGGGCCTGATGAGAATCCTTTAGAAAATCTTAGTGAGTAGACTCATAGAATCTCTGGAGTAGGAAGGGGCCCACAAGGGTCATCCAGTCCATGCCCTGGCTCTGCACAGGACAGCCCAAAAAATCATGTCATGTAACTGAGGTGAATGTCATGTATCATCTGCACCTTCCTTGTCTTCATGTTTATTTACCTTTCAAAGTACTCTAGTGACTTTGTGTCATGATTTCCCTCTGTAAAAGCCTTGGTGGATATTTTCCAAAATATGACAATTTCCTATACACTTGCTTTTCTGCATTGTACCATCCAATAATGTGACCCCAGCAGCTTGATGGTTCTTGGGTTTGATGAAATCTTTCCCTTTCTCCATTCCAGGGGTTTCCTTGCTTCCCAGTGATGTTCTTTCCATTTTCTTAGTCATATAGTGACACACTTGCTGCTTGTCCTTTTGTCTAGTGCTACGTCAGAGGAGGGTTAGGCTGGATATCAGGGAAAGGTTCTTCCTCCAGAGGGTGCTGGCACTGCCCAGGCTCCCCAGGGAATGGGCATGGCCCCGAGGCTGCCAGAGCTCCAGGAGCTTTTGGACAAGACTCCCAGGGATGCCCAGGGTGGAATTGTCAGGGTGTCCTGTGCAGGGCCAGGGCTTGGACTGGATGATTCATGTGTGTGCCTTCCTGCTCAGAAGATTCCATGATTCTGATACGTGTAGCCTTGACGTGGTTTCTGGGAGTGCTGTCCAGGCAGTCCTGCTGCCTAAGCAATCCTGCTGTCCAGCTCCTGCCTGTTCCAAGCCATTGAGTTTCTGGAGCTTCCTCTGGCTGTGCACCTGCCACACCTGCAGCAGGGAACTCACCTGCATCCCATGGCCATCACCACCTGCCCTGACTTGTGCCTGAAAACCACCTGCTCATGGCCTTGCTCTTGCTTCAGACTGGGAACTCAGCCTGCAACCAGGGGTGCATGCATGGTCTCGGGGATCTGCAGTCGTGTTGCAGTGAGACAAACACAGGATTGCTCTCCCGAGGATCATTTCACTGCTTCCTCCTTTGAGCCCTTCCTTCACAGCTGGCATAGAGATGGGGCTACACTTTGGTCCCTCCGAAAGTCTTCCTGATGCTCTTTGTGTCCCTTTTCTCTTCAGCAGAAACCATAAAATCTTAGAATTATTTGGGTTGGAAGGAGACCTTGAAGACCCATCTAGTTCAAACCCCCCTGCCATGGGCAGGGGCACCAGGTTGCACAGAGCCTCATGCAATTGGCCTTGAACACCCCTAGAAGTGGGGCATCCACAGCTTTCCTGGCCTACCTGTTCCAGGGCTTCACCTCCCTCACTGTAAATGATTTTTTCTTAAGTTCTAATCTAAACTTGTCCTCTTTCAGTTTTAACCCATCCCCCTTGTCCTGTCACTACCTGCTCTTGTAAATAGTTTTGCCCCGTCTTTTCTGTAAATTCCTGGAAGGCACTGGAAGGCAACAATTAGGTCACTCTGAAGCCTTCTATTTTCCAGGCTGAACAATCCCAGTTCCCTCACAGGCTTTCCTCATAGGAGAGGTGCTCCATCCCTCTGAACTTGGTGACTTTGTCTGGACTGGGGTGATCCACTCAGACAGGAGGTTATTCCATGCCTCTGGCAGCTGAGCTTTGTGGACAAACCTCGCCCTCTCCTTAATTCTCCTGTTCACCATGCAGGTTGTAGTACGCTGTTCCTGAGGATTTCCTGTGTCACTCACCTGCAGGGCAGACTCATGCTGAGGAGACAGAGTGCAATAAACAGAATTTACCATCCTCCACCAGGTTTTGATTTACTTCAGGGATGAGTAAGCGCTGTAGTAAGTGCCTGTAAGCCCAGGCAGCTGCCTAGCTGGTGTTCCTGGTGGTTACAGAGGTGGGGAGTTTGCACCTCTGCCAGCCCTCCCTTTGCTGGGATTGCTCTGCCCTCTGTGTGACACTGTGCATGTCCTGTTGGGGCACTCATGCAGCGTTCACAGCGGGCTGCCAGGACCTCAGCCACGTGGGGCATGTACATGGCACTGAGGCAGTAACTGGGTTTATGTTACTCTGAGGAACACATAGAAGTTTGTATCAGGCCTGTATTTCTTTGATCACTGAGACCAGTTCCTGATTTGACTTGAAATGTGATTCATGCCACTGGGGAAAGTTGACACCATAGTTGTGTCCATCTTTAAAACTACCAGGATACCTGGTGTGGTGCTCTAACAAGGGGCAGTGCATGGCCACATCCTCAGCACACTCAGATACCCTGTGAGAGTCTCACAGGGCAGTCAAGCAGTTCCTTTCCCTCTGCAGTGACGTTATTCCACAGGTCATTTTCTTTAACAGCTCAATGCTCTCTGTGCCATGTTGGCCACCACCTCTCTTTTCCACAGACATCACTGGAATGGAGTCCCTGCCCTTTCTTTGGACTGCTGATGGCAGCGGGAGTGGAATGCGCTCAGAAACCAGCAGTGAAGGATTTTGTTACTGGTGGCTGTGCTGAGATTTGCTTTAGTTTGTTTCCCACAGGAATAAAAAAAAACCCAAAGACACTTTACTGTTTCCGAGCAGCCCTAAGAGTGTCAATTGATTTCTTTCTCTTCTTTCTTTTTCCTGTGAATAAAGGCAAGTGCAAATGAGTTCTGCCTAAAAGTGTGGTTGGCATTTGAAAACTCACACAAATTGGATCCTCAAATATACGTACTTTTCCAGTATTGGGAGTTCTTGAAAAGGTTTTACCTCCGCTCTGGAGCCAGGCTGGGAGAACTGAGGGTGTACAGCCTGGAGAAGAGAAGGCTAGCAGACTCTAGCCCCTTCCAGTGCCTAAAGGGGCTCCAAGAGAGCTGGAGAGGGACTTTGGACAAGGGCCTGGAATGTCAGGACAAAGGGGAATGGCTTCCCACTGCCAGAAGGTAGGGATAGGTGGGATATTGGGAAGGAATTCTTTGCTATGAGGGTGGTGATGCCGTGGCACAGGTTGCCCAGAGAAGCTGTGGCTGCCCCATCTCTGAAAGTGTTCCAGGCCAGGTTGGATGGGGCTTGGAGCAGTGTGGGCTGGTGGAAGGTGTCCCTGCCCATGCCTCTCCTGGAGCCCCTTTAGGCACTGGAAGGGACTCTTAGGTCTCCCCCAGAGCCTTCTGTTCTCCAGGCTGAACGCCCCTAGCTCTCCCAGCCTGACTTCATAGCAGAGGGGCTCCAGAGCTTTAAGTTCCCTTCAAACCCAAATCAGTCTGGAATTCTGTGAAGGGATGTGCAGACTCTGGATGCGCATAGAACCATGAACTCCCTTGTTCTTCTTTACCTGCTACACTAAAAATGCCAACTGTAGTCCAGGCTTAAGTTGCTGTCTTTAGATAGGTTTATTTGCTGTGTTTTGAGACAATACCTAGCTTAACTCTTCTGTAATATCTAATTGTGTCAAGGTTTCAGCAGCATTTAAAAGAAAACATTTCCTTAAATCTGCACTGTGGTAAGTGATGTTGCAAATCCCAGTGAAATGAAAATCCCTAGAAATGGAAATGCTGCAATGTCGTAGTTGTGGGCCTGTCAGGAATACTGTGGAATCACTTTATTTTTAGAAAGATTTCTTTGTCCAGCCCCATCTTTGTCAGCTCCATCATTTGTTATGCTTCAAAGAAAATTCTGTGTCCTCTGATTGATGTGGAGCCTTTTCCTGCTGGGAATAGTGACTGTGGCAGTTGAGCCATGGTGGATGCCACGCTCTTGTTCAGGTGTGGACAGGAACAGTGGCAAAACTCAGAAAAGCCCCTTGTTGGCTTGACTGGTAAGGCTTTGAGTGGCATGGGACTGGAAAATGCCCAAGCAAGCTGCCCACATGTCTGTCTGGGGATGATTTTTGCCTCTAGGAGCACATGGACTCACCTTTCGAGAGGTTTTAGCCACTGAATATATAACTGCAAAGTAGCAAATTTAAACATCTGCACCCTGCCAGACTAGAAAGGAAAATGAATAAAATGAATTATTGGCTATATGTTTTTCTTTTTATATACCACCTTCTTTTTTTCTGGCCACAAAGGTAAAGTTCAGAGCTGCAAACAAAACTTCATGTGGCTGCAAGACAGCAAGACAGGGATATGACTGGAAACCAAGGGCCTGACCGTCTGTTTGTAAATAAACTGACATTGAAGCCCTCCAAGGAATCTCCTTTTCCTCCTCACCTTAGTTGTGTTGAGGTGCTTCTGCTCACAGCCACTGATTTTTAGTCACTTAGTGCTAATTGAGCTTTTTTGGCATTTGCAGGAGCTCATAAAACTTCTTGTACATGAACTTTGATGTCTGTAAGGTAGAGCTGGTTTCTGTGAAAGCACTACTGGCCCTGGAGTTACTTGAATGCTTTCTGTGTAGAAAAATCCATTTTTCCCTGGTCTATGGGCAGCATAAGCTGTCTGTCTTGACATAAGCAAGATATTATGTGGCAGCTTGAGACTATCTCAGTCCTGCCCTTCCTGCTGCCCTTGTCATATGCCTTTCATACCAATGCAAGTGCTTGTCTGGTCCCACTGTGAGCCAGTTTAGCTCCTGGATCTGTTCAGTGGGGTATCAGATGAGTGTCAGTGCCCTTGCTGGTGGAGAGGGTCTGCTGGCATGGTATAAGGCAGGGCAAGGGCAGCCCTGGCTTCAGCAGAGCCTACTGCAAAATCCTGCCATGGCAGAGACTAAAGAAAGCCTGGAGTGATCCACAGAGATTTTTCTGTCTGCCTTTTGAGGTCTATAGTTAGGCAACACAAATCTCACCTTTAGTTTGCCAAGTTGTAGCTAAAATCATTTGCAGCTGTTTTTCCATCTTTCTGCCGGGTAGGAGAAAACCTGGAGAGGCTCTTCCTGTAGAGGATTCTCTGCCAGAGCAGAGGGGCCCTACCTTGCCCTTTCGGAAGGTGTGGTGCGAGTGGAGCCACCTTTCCAAGTGGACCACAAAGTAATTTTATGGTTTTTCCCCCCATTATTCACCAGGAGAGTCCCCATTTGGCATTGACCATACCGTGCTGCTCAGCCAGCCCCAGCGGCCCTGCAAGGCATTTGGGTGAGTGTCAGCCCTGGGCTGCAGGACACCACCTTGGCTGAAGCTGATCTAAGGCTGCATCTTGGAAGTTTAGTATATGCTTGTGTTATAGAGGTGATGGCAGAACCATATCTATATTTGCTTGTGTTGTGAAAATAGTCTTTAGGAACTGCATTAAATAGTGCAGTGTAGACCCTGATGATGCTCCTGTCAGGACAAAGGATTGTTAGCAGAACATTTCTTTGCTAAGCAAATCTGCAGTACCTGAATTTCAGTTTTCCACACAGGAGTGAAATGCCTGTGAGCTTTCTAATTATGAAACATAGTTATTTTGGGCAGTAACAAAAATTTCAGTAATTTAAGGGCAAGATTTTGTATAGACTGTCTTGATCGAGTGCCAGGGAGCGCTGGCTGAGGGGAAGAGAAATTACATACTTAGTGGTCAGAATGACTAAACTGGTGTGACTTGAAAAGCCAGTGCTGCTCCACACCATTAGAAAACTGGCAGTCCCTGCTTTTTAGTGACAGAAGAACTATTTTTAGTGTTGGCAGTTGATCATGTACTGGACTCATTTCAAGCTCTTCTCAGATGGTACAAAGCATTAGCCTCTGACTGCTGTTGAAATAATGGGTGTTAAAAATCATCCTGGAATTAGTGGGATGATGATGAAAAGGGAGTAAAATGATGATATAGAGTGAATTTTGAAGTCAATCCCACATGGCCTTGTGCTGGTTTAGAGCTGTGTTGTGGGCTGTAAACACAAATGGCAAACCAGTCAATTGGCTGCAGAGGAGGAACACTGTGGAAGTGGAAAATCAATGTCTTGTGCCCTGCTTGGATGAGAAGTGAATTCAGTGCAAGTTGCTGGACACATGGGAGCACAAATACTGTGGGGCTGGAGGGGTTCACAGGACCATAAAACATCCTGAGTTGGAAGGGATCATGGAATCCAACTCCTGGCCCTGCACAGACACCCCAGCAATCTCACTCTGGGCCTGAGAGCGTTGTCCAAACACTCTTGGAGCTCTGGCAGCCCCAGGGCTGCGACCATTCCCTGGTCCCTGGGGCTCTTTGCAAAGTGACTCTATGTCTGCGTGGTCCGTGCTGATCTTCCTAGGTTTGCCAAAATGCTCTTTGATTAGAAATGTTCAAGGAGGGGCTAAGAGCTGGCAATCCTGTGTGCTTGTGCCTGTCATCCTAGCAAGAGTAAAAGCATTCTTCCCATTTCCCTGCTCTTTCAGTAACACAGAATGTGAGTGTCCAGCTGACCTTCTCTTTCCTTCCTGCAGTGGCTCCTGTTTCTTCACAGAAGCAGAGCTGGAAGCTTTGGCATTCCGAGGGCTGCCTGGGTGAGGGCAGGTCCTGACCAGTCAGGGAGAAGCCAAGTGTGGTGCTTCAGCACTCACTGGCAGCACCATCACTGTGGTGCACGCAGGAGTCCTGGCAGTTCTAAAGAATTCCACAGATGTTTAGCCAAGCCATCTCTGCTTTAGTGCAGCAGTTATTTACATCTAACTCCCTGTAAATAAGTTGATGGCCCCAGTGTATGTATGAAGGTGTGGGGAGTTTCAAAAATAGTTTCAAAATGTGGCTTCTATTCAAAGCAGTTCTCCACCTGACATTTCACGCTGCTGTTTCATCTTCGAAATGCTACGTTCATGGCATAATTATGCCTTTGCACGTAGTCCTCTCTTCCATGTGCTCTGCTAGGTTTTTTGTTGTGCTAATCATTGCAAGAGATTTGTTGTTGGTTTCTTTTGATGACTGACATGGATACTGCTGAGTACTTCTCACTGTGTGTGGGGCTTTTTCCAGTGGAAGAATCTGACATGTCTCTCTCTTTCTGCTTACATGAGAAGTATGACTTAACTGCTGTTAAAAAAATGAACCTCCATAGCTAATTATTCAGAGTAGAAAATGAATCTTTTTATCTCATTTCGCTCCCTTGCCCCCTGTTCTTTTTAAAAGAGAATTTACCTCTTTCTCCTGGTTCTAATGTGGTTGTTTCAGAATTAGATTTGCCAAGGATTTTAAAACAGAAAGATTTTAAATCTGCGTTGGTCGTACAGAAGTGCCCGTGCAGAGTGTCAAGGCATGAGGATACACAGAATCCAAGGCTGAGGAGAGAGAAGGTGCAAAAGCTCTGTGGTTTTGCAGGAGGAGCAGTACAAGCTGTTTGTTGTTCCCCAAATCACTGATGAGTGTGATCTGTGCTGCCAGAGATATGGGGATCACTTGGAAGTGGAATTTTTGGGCAGTGCCAGTTCTGACAGAAGCCCCTTAAGAGCAGAGCTATGATCATGGGACACCAGGACAAGGTCATACCTTCCAGAGCCGACAGTCCGAGTGCTGACAGTTGCAAGGCTATTTTGGGAGCGCTTTTCCCTTTGTTTTCTGTGAACTCCTCTCTCTGTGCTCCCAGGTTTAACCCTGATGCTGTTCAGCTGTCATCAGCCCTGCCTTTGTTTGTGGGTTTGAGGTGTATGTTGACATCACATATTTACTCTTGCCTTGCATTCGCTGTAAGATTGACTCCCTCTATCTCCTGGCTAACCTTGTTCCATGTATTTTAGACTTATGACAGGAGAACAGTTGAGAAGTGAATGTTGTCATTTAATCCCTTTGGCTGTGCTGTGACAGCCCTGCCAGTGCTTCCAGCCCAGTGTGTAACAGTTAATGGTGCTGCTGGTGTCAGTGTTTGCAGGAACCCTTTAACCATTTCCAAAACTTGTCAAAGTGCTCTCGTTACACCAGTCCTATAGAAAAAAGTTGTAAAGAACACTCTCTCAGTGCTCAGGTTAAGGAGTGACCTGGTAGATCTTGACTTGAGGAGGGATTGCCCTGTGGCTGCTGGTCAGTCCTGGAGGGTGGAGGTCAGCTCGCCCTGGTGTCGCTGGGTCTGTGCTGGTCTGCAGGCAGTGGGAAAGAACAGGCACATCCCACCCAACTTGGACAAGCAACACCTTCTGGGCACATTTATGTCTTTACATTTTGAAAATGTGGATGAAACTGATCCTGTGCAAGGCAAGGTGCGAGAGCACATGGCTGGGCAGGAGGAACTCAGGCAAACTGGGCTTAAACCTGCTGGGGCTCTTGTGGTGGTCTTGGGCTGAATTCAGCCTGCACTTACATGAAGTCAGAAACCATTCTGCATGTAGACTACTGCTTTTGATGGCCTGTATTCACTCTGACTCTTCACTTAGCACAAAGCAAACCTTTTCATAATTTGCATGTGTGCTGTCTCCCCTTGGTTTGTCTGAACAAAATCCACTTTTTTCACCCAAGGTCTGATGCAGAATTTTTTGTAGCTCCTGGGTGGTGCAGCCTCTGTCGCTAAAACGAGTCTACATCAGGTTTTCAGCATGAGGATGTCGTTTAGGAGGCAAAAGCCAGAGGCTTGGGCACATCAAAGCTGTGGAGGTGAGTCAGGTCTGGATCAGAATGGCTGCACAAATCTATGTCTTCTAGTCCTTCCCCACAATTATAAAGTTCCTTGAATTTTCAAGGAATAAATGTGAATGTCTGTGTATGAACATATGCACACGCTTATGATAATCCACAGACAAATCCACAGCCTGGAAGGGTGAGGAGAATTCACTGCTGACACTTGAGGCACTAGATTAGGAGTCTCCTGAGGTACTTTCCAACTACAGTGATTCCATGGTGTATCTGTTGCTGTTCTGTACCTGACTGGCACTGAGGTGTGTTGAGAGCAGGGTGCTCTTCAAGCAGTAGCAGATAGTTCCTGCTGAGGGTCTCTCCATCTGAATTGTAAGTGGTTTCACCCTATGGAAGGATGGAGTGGCCTTCTGAGCACACTGACATGTGGAGAAGGGCCCTGAAGATCATTGCAAGAATGATGGATGTGCAGTTGCATGGAAGAATCTCAGAGGTGTTTGTCAATACTTTGACTCAAGAGTTACAGAAATTTGGATCGGTGATGGAACAGAGGGAAGCAAACCATGTTAGGGTAAGGGCTGGGTATGTAAGAGCTTTGAACATGGTTCAACACTTGATTTCTAGGTTGGAGGAGAGTCTGGTAGAAGAATTAATAATGGGGGTTTCATGAGCAATCTGATTTAGCAGCAGGAGCATTTTGCACAGGGCAAGAGGTACCATAGTGCTGGGAGGCTCTGGAGATGGATATTTCCTGGAGTAATGAAGAAGGGCTGAAGCATGGCCTCTCCTAGCCTGGCATCTCTCATACTGCATTTCAAGAGCTAGCACGTGCCTGAGCAGGCAGTTTACGTATCGCATTTATGTGTGACAAGTGGAACTGCCAAGTATGATTTCCATGTGGGAACCATGGGGATTGCTACCCGAGGATCCAGCATGGTAGGATTATGAGATTTTCACTCTTGTGCACAGAGAAATCACCGAGATTGGGTTCTGTCACAAGACTGGGATATTCATAGTAGAAGCATGTAACACAGCAGCCAAGCCCTTTCTGCTTTCCCCTTATTATGTTTTCCTTGTGCCTGGAGCAAGTGCATGGCTTCTCTCTCTCAAATCCCAGCCAACCACATAGGGAGCACCAGGGAATTAAATACAGCCAGAGTTAGCCCACAGCAGTTATTACAGGTTTCCTGGCTGGCTGATGCCAAGCTCCTACGTGCTGCTTTATCTCGTGATCATATGACAGTGGTGGATGTGACGTATTATTTGTAAACTGACTATTGGCTCAGAGGGGCTGCAGGGAGCAGCACCGTGTGCTCCCAGCCAGGTTCCCCCTTGTTACAGGTGTTGCTGTTGGCAGGGCCAGCTCCTTGTACAGGCACAGGGCAGGACGTGGCCCTGCTGCTGAGTGGCACTCACTGACATCCTGCCTGTTGTTCTGCCTGCAAACAGCTGCACTCGATGTTATTCACATATTTATGTTAAACCACCAACAATTGGGCAAGTTGTGGAGAAAACAACCACCTTCATGTGAGTGCCTGTGACAGCACTGAGGATGTGCAGTTACTGCCTGGCATCTGTGTTCTTCTGGGTTTGTAACCACTTTTCTCCTTGTGGAGGTGAAAATATATACTTTTTTTTTCCTCTCAGCTGATCCCAAGCAATTTCTTAGGAATTTGTCAGGTGGTTTAGATGCTCTCCTCACTGCTATCCTGTGTGTATCTAATATGCAGTGGAATGTAACACCAGTCCTAGACTGGGACTTCGCTAAATGTGATGCACCCCTAGAAAGTGAGCAGTGTCACACTGTTCACACCTTCTTGGAGCTTGACTCCCAGTCCTCTGAACCCTTGGTCTTCCATCCCATCTGTCTCCTTTTCCTCCCTGATTCTCCAGTCTCTGTCCCAGGGGATGCCCAGGAGATGTGCAAACCAAACCCTTGGCAGGCAGGTGAAGCAGATACTCATCAGGGCTCAGTGGTGCTTGTGTGTTCTGGGTGGAAAGAGCAAACACAACACCATTGTAATAATGAGGTTTCATTCAAGGTGAGATCAGATTTTGTCTGGTTGCTGGACAAGCCTTGCCAGACAAGCCAAGTTGTTCTGTCCCATTTCCTGGTGTCCCTGTTTCCTTACTGTAATGTAAACTTCATGCTCAGAAGAAGAATGACTTGGCAGCAGCTGCTGGCAAAATTCAAATCTGCAGCGAGCGTCCCTGGCTGGAAAGGGCTCCACCTGTTTGCTGCAAAGGGGGGAAGCTAACGTGCCATATCTGCAAATTTTAGAAACTGAGCACTTCCTCCCTATGGAAAAACTGCTAAATGCTGGTCTCATGCCAGGAGCTGGAGGAACACCATGAGCTGGGGATGGAGACTTGCCCAGTGATGCCTGGGATTTAAATCCTATGAGCCAACTTTCTTTGGTGTTGAGTGGGTAATTCTGGGCACTGGATGCGGTTTGCATCAAGGACTGCTAAAACTGTAATACATTAGTACCGTTCCAGAAGCTTATCAGCTGCCAAGAAAAATACAGGGATGGCAAGAGATTAGCCTGCTGAAGATCCACGATGAGAAGGAGAGATACTCACCCTGCACTCCCACCCTGTCACATCACCCTGAAGGTTGTGTTAGAGCTTGTACAGAGTCAGAGGATAAAGAAGGAATTAAAAATTTAAAGACAAAATTGCTATGCTCTGTAGTTAACCTTGCTTTTAGCCTCTCCTATGTGCGAACCAAGCAGCTGAAGGTTAGCAAGGCCTGAAATGAAAAGAATTAAGCCTCTCCCTCTATTTTTCTTCATGCCCGATTTTAAGGGCAGTTTAAGAGAGGGAATGTTTCCTCACGTGAAGAAACTACCCACCAAAAATGCAACATTACTTCTCAACTAACTCTTTTTGACTGTCTCCCCTCCCTTTGGGGGCTGAGGGCAGGTGCATGCTTTGTGACTCTGCTCCCTGAAGTCATGGTCCTTACCACGTTCCTGAGGAATCATGGATCAAATAAGGGAGGAGAACTCTGCATAGCAGTGGATCTTCTTGGGTTACTAAACTTATCCACTCTCCTAAATTTAAGGTTGGAGGATTAGTAGTACTTAAAGGAGGACATACCTACTCCTTTACTTCCTCTTTGTCCTCTTCTTCTTCCTCCAGTAACCTCAGGTAACCCAGTTGGCTCAACCTGAAGGTGAGTGGTACCCCTGAGCCCCAGTAAAGCTGGTTTTCCTACAGGCTGGCTCACAGTGCTTAATTTCGGTAGATTTGCACAAGAAAACATACAGCAGAGATGTGCTGGAGGAGTATCAGCAGTCAGGGCTCTCAAAAATTTTAGGTGGACAAATGCTTGCCCGAAGTACTTCCAAACAGTGAGAATTTTGTTCTTTACTGTGTATCTTGGTTAAATAATGGCATGTATGAAACTGTTAATACCATTAATGTATGTACAAGTATGAATTCCCTGATAACATCAGTGTTAGTCAGTTGATACCTTAAAAGTACACACAGAAATACATTGCAACCCCTAAAAGTTGTCATGTATTCTGTCATAACATTTTTAAAGGCATTCTAAAGTTCTTCAAGTTTGGAAGATCTTCAGAAGTTACCAATTTTACTCATTATCCAAGTTGTCGACCTCATAATTCTTGCTCTGAGTTGTGTTAAACATGTCATATCATATTAAGATCTGAGAAGTGTGTTCTTTTAGGGTGTCTGACTAAAAAATTATGTTAAGTTATTCCTTACCTTATAGTTTCTTTCATGACACCATGATGAGATTTGCAGAGCTGAGCAGGAGTTACTCGGTACTTTTTTGTCAAATGCTAGTTTTGGAAACTCCTTTTCCATCTCACATTTTCAAATCTCAGCCAATGTAATTAGTTGCATGTAATGATACAACAATGCAAAAAAATCGTGCATTTTGGTGTTTGAGGTAGGCAAGGTCATACCTGTCACTTTAAAAACTGTTCAGGTTGTTCTACTCTGTCTCAGTTTCATTCCTGTGTGTCATCAGCTTGTACTAAAATCAATATTTGCCAGGCAGTGTCCCATGGCTGGATCACATTCCTTGAACAGCAGCTTTTCTTGAACTACAGAAGAGTGGAGGAAAGTTATTTTCTTATATATTAAAGAATACTCTGCTGCTCCATTAAGGATACTCCACCTTTGCACTTGGCTTTCTCTTGGTGGTAAGTGCAGACAGCAAGTGTTAAATGGTCCTGGCTCCCTTGGGAGTCCCTGGTGTTGTCAGCACCCACAGAGCCCTGACTCCTCATCAGTTGCTCTCTGCAGGAGCCAGGAGAGGCAAATCACTGCAGATTTCAGTGTAAGAACAGGTGGGGATTGATCCCATTATCCTGCTGATTCTAGCATGCATTCCATCAGAACCAGGCAGGGTGGGGACCAGCACAACAGCAAGGCCAATAACAGGGAGAAATTTAGAAGAGTGACAGGGGCTCTTTTATGCATTTGAACAGACATTTCACTTCAGAGTTCAGTTTATCCACTGGCTTGAGCAAGAACCGTGCTTTTTCCTTGCCTGATTCCCAGGCTGTGCAGATGTAGTGGGTGTATTTGATAAACAATGTAAATATAATTCTCTATCAAATACGTACCAAGCTCATGCTCTAGTGACATTCTTCAGTCTAAATTTAGATTCACATTCAAGCTACAGGTAACACTTGAACAAACCCAGCAGAGCAGTGACTGTGCACAGGCAGGAACCATCCATCCACCTCACTGCCTTGCCTGATAAAATTCCTCTGTGGGGTCCAGTGCTATGGGCAGCCAGAAGGGATTGTGCCCAAAAGAAAAGCACTGTGTGGGTGAAGCTCTCCTGGCTATTTCCAGAGCAATATGCTTTTAGATAAAGTCAACACTGGTGTTTCCAGGTTAAAATGTAAGTAACTCATCAGGAACTTGTTATATGCAGTTTATTTGAAGTGTGTTGGGGGAAAGCTTGAAGTAAATCACAATAAGTATGAGCAGCAGTAAAACAGATTAGATCGGAGTTTTGCAGGATCAGACTTGAATTCTCAAAGAATTTCTCCTTGAGCTGAAAAGGGATTATTATGGATCCATGTGTTTCCATGCCCACCTCTGTGTGCATCACATCCTTTGCCTTCCTGCTGCATTTCAGTGTGTTAGTACAGACAGAAGACATTAGTAGATTTGTTTGTGTAGTTTGCTGGATTATGGATATCAGTCATTTATCCTTTCTACAGTATGTCTTAAAATTAATCAAATGCATATTGGGCATGCAGTAGTTCTCCTGGACAGTAGGAATATTTGACTTGTGTTTCCTGCCCTCATCACCTGCTGACACTTGGAGGCTACATCTGTGTTGCTGAAGCAGAAGGAACAAGTTGCAAGGAAAATCCTGATTAGATTGTGAGAAGAATTACCCACAGAGAGGATGGTAAAGCACGGGGATAGGGAATCTCCATCCCAGCAGACTGAACTGAAGCAGGCCCTGGGCAGTGTGATCTAGCAAGATTTATCCCTAGTTTGAGCGGGGGGTTGGACCAGATAAACCAAAAGAAGACCAAACCCTTGCTCCTGAGGCTGGTGGTAGAACCTGGTTTGCATCCACGTTGCTGAGATGTAACCATGTCCTGCCCCATCGTGCTTGGACCTGGGGCTCCTCCAACCTTACGGCGATGCTCTTCGGGCCCTAAGATTTTCTGTCTGTGTTGGTTGAATTTTTTTCCCTAATTTTACTTCTGGAAATAATCTAAGAGAAGCCCCTCGTAGCAGGGTTTACAGGACAAAACTCTTTTGGGCCTGAGGGTGGGACAGCATTGATGGACTGAGTACAGGGATGGAGCCAGTCCAGATCTGGCTCAGCCATTCTGGGTTTAGAGCAGCCCATGAAGTAAACAACTTCTAGACTTCTGCTTGTGCTTTTCTGGCCAAGATTCAGAAAATTCTAAAGCAGGGCCAGGAAAACAGCCTGATGCTTCAGCACAGGCTTAGTTGGGACTTGAGCCTGTTCCTGAGGCATCCGTTCCTAGTGCCGTGGATGTTCCCTGTGTTGTCTCATGTTTGCCAAGTACCTGCTCTAGGAGTTAGTTATCTGGAATGTTGTACTTCCTTGGACTTGTGCATGGCTGCTTTTGAACCAAGCAAATGGAGGAGTAATTGTGTCCTAAGCGGGCAGTTTGGGATTTGCACTGAGAATCCTGGAGTGTCCTGAGTCCGAAAAGCTCCACAAGGATCATCCAGTCCAACTCTCCTTGCAGTAAAAATAGCAAGAACTGGTTGACCTTGTCCAGGATATGCTTCTCCTTTGACATGAGCAATGCAGCGCAGATGAACGTGTTGATAAACCAGGATTGTTTCTTTTTGGGGGTGTGTGGTTCGAGAGGATTTCCTCATTTTTATTCCTTGCTGGGACAGGAATGGATGGATAGTGCTGCTCGTTTTAGATTAATCTTTTGGGAATCACCTGACTGCTGTAAACAATAGATGTGCCCACATCAAGCTATGCAGAAGGATCAAATGTTGGGATTTTGGAGGAATTCTGGACAAACTGTTTCCCTCTCTAGTAATGAGGAGCTGTGTTTCTGCCTGGGGATGGACATGTAGTAAAAAGCAGTCCTTGCACCTCCTGGTCATGCCCCGTGTTTCCCAGCAGAGGCACACACATTTGGATATGTGTATTAAGTCACCAGCTCATCCTTGAATAGCAGCTTCCAGTGAACTGTAAATGCAACGCAGAACGTGCTGGAGCCAGGAAT
The DNA here is from genome assembly GCA_013400175.1 of Phainopepla nitens. Lineage (NCBI taxonomy): Eukaryota > Metazoa > Chordata > Aves > Passeriformes > Bombycillidae > Phainopepla > Phainopepla nitens. The sequence goes on along the minus strand of VXBQ01015079.1, from coordinate 159,739 downwards.
TTGAGGAAGGAGGAATTCCACTCAACAGAACTGCTGAGACTTGAAAATCAAGCTAGGATTTCTTCTGGCAACTTCAAAGCAGGGAGCTCTCTGTAAATGCATATTTAGGAATGACTACAGCAGCTAATCAAGGGCTGTCACTCTCTTCAGCAGCTCATGGGGCTGTAGAACAAACAGGGAAAGTTTCCTGTGTTAGACTCAGGAAAACAAAGAGATACTGCTGAATAAAGAAGTTATTAAGTTCTTTAGAACTCTGCTTTTGCCATGATTACCTCAGTAACTGAGCTGGTGTAGTCTGGCTCCTGGAGCTGCTGCTTTCCCTTCTCATCCCTCCCCTAGTGAGGCCTCATTGGGTTCACTGTTACAACCCTTATTCACTGACATTTTGAGGACCAGTATAATCTTAAGTAAATACAGCTCACCTTGCTTAGAGGGATTTGATGCTGTACCTAAAACTAACACAGATCCATCATTTCAGCGTCCCTGCTGGTGGGGAGGGAACTGTGTGGGAAGGAGGAAGATCAGTGGTGAAAAGTGAAGTTGGAGCAAGTTCAGAGGTTGTCTATCTGGGAACTCTGAATTACAATTAATTTTTGAAAGTTCTGAAATTAATTTGTTTTAGTTCACAAACTGAAGTTACCCTAAGCTTTAGGTGTAATTGCTCACAGCATGGAAAGTTCAACCTAGATACTGCCTGCTGCCAATAAGCTGCCAATGATAGTTGTATATTTGATTTAGCACCAACACCATTTCTTTTTTTCTCTCTTTTCCCTTCAATCCTTCCGCCCCTCCCTGGACATCCTCTCCCATCTTCCCTCAGGCCTGTATTGATGAGAACCTGGACATGGTGAAGTTCCTGGTAGAAAATGGAGCCAATGTGAACCAGCAAGACAACGAGGGCTGGACCCCTCTTCATGCAGTGGCATCGTGTGGCTACCTGAACATAGCAGAGTGAGTGAGTTTGGGGCTATTCTGGATATTAATAACACTTCCCTGTGCCTTTCTATTCAGAGCACTTACACAGGTGATGAATACTCTGAGCCTTGTGCAATGCTTTGGAAAGCAGTGCTGAAAATAGGTGCTTTTCTCTTGGTTCTAAACTTCTGAGGATTAAGCCTTCAACTGGTTGCCTTTTGCTGCTCATCATTATCTAATGAATCTTATGATTCATTAGATACTTCAGCTGAAATGCCAAGGAAAAAGGAAATTGGATAGCTGATACAGGGATGTGTAGTGAAAGAGCTCCTCCTATGAGGGTGGTGAGGCCCTGGCACAGGTTGCCCAGAGCAGCTGTGGTGCCCCATCCCTGGAAGTGTCCAAGGCTGGGTTGGATGAGGCTTGGAGCAGCCTGGGACAGTGGATGGGCTTTAGGGTCCCTTCCAGTACAAACCAGGCTGGGATTCTGTGACTGCATTTCCTTACCACGGACAGACTGTGAGCAGTGCTGTGCTTAAGTGGGGACTTTCAAGTTCAGATGTCCATCCAGCACCACCAGCATGTTCACCACTAAACCTCAAGTGCCACATCTACTCATTTTTGAATACTTCCAGGGATAGTGGTTCCACCCCTGCTCTGGGCAGTTGTGCCAGGGCCTCACCACTATTTCCAAAAAGAAGTTTCCCCCAATCTCCGACCTGAACCTCCTCTTGGTGTAGCTTGAGGTCATTTCCTCTTGTCCTGTCCCTTGTTCCCTGGGAGCATAGCCTGACTCCTACCATGCTGCATCCTCCTGTCAGGGAGTTGTGGAGAGTGAGAAGATTGCCCCTGAGCCTCCTTTTCTCCAGGCTAAACACCAACCCTTTATTCTTTACCAGTCACACTGTGCTTATATATTTAGTCCACCACATCTACCAGAAAGTTTCAAAAATTTGAATTAAGATAACTATTTCTAAAATGCATTGAAAATAAATTATAAAACCGGGCAACCTCACCCTCCTATGTTTGTGTTCTTAAACAGATACTTCTTTTACTTCTCAGAATTTTACTGATTAAAAGATGTACAAGCCAAAGAAGATGTCTGTTGTTCTTCAATGAACTTTTGGTAAAGTTATAAGAGGACAAATTTAAAAATTGATGATATTTGACGAGGCTTTTGAAAAAAATGTATAATTTCATTTTCTTAAAAAAAAAAAAAAAGGATAATCAACCAGATTAATGCAAGAACAGGGGTATTTAAGTAACTATGGAGAAAGAAAAACTGTGAGTCCCTGAGCAAGGACCTTGCATTTACAATGAACATTTTTAATCTAGAAATTGGCTAAGAACAAGGTCCTCGTTTGGTAATTGAACTTGCATGAGAAAGGCAAATACCTTGTGGTGCTGTTTGATTGCCTGTGTCATTACTCTGAAGCTGAGCACACGAGGTGTGACGTGCTGGCCTGGCTGTCCTTGCTGCAGGTACCTGATCAGCCACGGGGCCAATGTGGCTGCTGTGAACAGCGAGGGGGAGGTCCCGTCCGACATCGCCGAGGAGGCGGCCATGAAGGACCTGCTTCTGGAGCAAGTCAAGAAACAAGGTAAAGGAAGGGCTTGGATAGGTGAGAGTTGGGACCCCTAAGAGTTTCTCTATGAGAATTTTGCTGCCTTGCTCTCTGTTGGTGAAGAGATCTGAGATCTGGAAGCAGCAGACAAATTTTGCTTTGCTATCAGGACAGCAGAACAGATGCAGGAGGTTTGTGGTCTCTGTCCTTGGGATTCGTCAAAGCAGGGCACCACAGTCCTGAAATCTGATTATCAGATCTAGTTACTTTTAAAGTGAGATTTAATTCTGATCTCTCATATCAATGAAAGTTCTTGTTTCATGAAGGCTTGATAAAATTGAGGTGAGATTTACAGGACTGCCAAAGGCAAGGACCAGGAAATGAATATTCCAGGCCTGGAGTGACATGCTTTATCCTGACCTTTCCCTAGATTTCTTCTGCCATATCCCCTTTCTCATCAGGTGTGCCTGGCTGAGGGGCTGCTCTCCAGGCTGTGCCTGCCCAAACATCCCTGTCTGAAGAATAGTTTTGGACTGATGTTAAAATAAAGAAATGCTGTATCAGTCTAAAATCTTTTTCATATTCACAGAATTCATTTGGGAGTGGTTGAACATCTGCATATGTGTGTGAGAAGTTTAAGTCATGTCTATGAACTTCATCAAGAGTGTTGGAAAAGGAGCCCAAGGAATTCCTGGAACTTCCATCCTTGGACATAGTTCTCAGCTGTACAAATGCAGCTGACAAATGCTCAGCTGCATTTGTGTCTGAGCTGGTTATCTGGCATTGAAGTTGCCCCCCTTGGAGCGTGTGTTTGGGCTACAGACCCCCAAAGACTCTTTCTGGTCTGGATTATTTTATTCCTGCAGATTTTGTGGAGGTTGCTTGCATACTGGATTGAATCCAGTCCCTCTATCAGATACATTCTGACACATGGCAGTGACTTTATTTTTTAAAGTGTACTTAGGAAAGAATCAGTCCCTTGCTGCTTTGTCACCTGTGTTAATGTTCCAGGGCCACCAAATTTGTCAGGCACAAGTTGTCCTCAGAGAAGCCAGGTTGGGTGTCACGAATCACCTCCTTCTTTTCCTTGGGCCTTTGCATAGTTTCCAGGAGGATCTGCTCCATGATCTTGCTGTGCACAGAGGAGAGGCCAATTGGCCCCAGGTCTTCCTCTTTTCCCCCTTTAAAAATTAGGGTTATGTTTCCCATTTTCCAGTCCATGAGAACTTCACCAGGCTGCCACAACTTCTCAAATAGGAGAGTGACTTAGGCACTTCCTCTACCAGCTCCCTTGGGACCCATGGATGCATCTCACCAGGTTCCACAGGCCAATTGGCCTTCAGGTTCCTTAAATGGCAGTAATGTGGTTGAAACCTTACAGGACATTGAGGCGGTGATTCTGCCTCACCTGCAAGTAATTTCCCTGACACTTTTTGGGATTCTGCTTGCATTGCCTCACCACATTAGTGGCATCCTGCTAAGGTGCCCTGAAACAACCATCTGTCTCCACTGAGAAGATTCCCATCTTACAGTTGAAAGGATCATAACTGCTGGAGAAAATGGGGTTGAACTTTAAATAAGCATCTGTCCAGCTCCACAGCCTGTCCTCAGCAGGGGCTGTGAGCAGATGCCTACTGCAGACTGTAACAGCAGCTCAAGTGTGTACAGTTCCCCTCCCAGCCTCCAGCCACTGTGCCTCCAGAAATTCCTGAGCCAAATTGGCTTTCTGTGTACTTGTGAGTGCCCGTGGCTTTCTGTTTCCTGAGCTCGTGCAGCCCTCCTTGGGAACTCCAGCACATTCAGCAGTTGTGTGTAATAGCTACAAACTTGTCTAGTCCTTGGTCTGAAGCCAGTTTATTTCTGATATTTGCAAAATCCTGCAACAGTGGGTCTCACAGCTCACACTCTGGGTTAAGTGTTTTCCTTGGTTCTGTTTTAAACCTAATGCCCCATAATTTAATTGGCAGTCATGTCATTCTTATGCTGAAAGTATTAACCCAGAGGGACACTTGCTCTTCAGGACCCTTCTTGATTTTTGAAATTTGTCATCTTCTAATTGCTCTGTTTTCCTGAGTCAGAGAGTTCTACTCTGATTAATCTTGTTTGGATCAGTATCAATGCTTGGGATTGATGTATTGTCCTTCTATGATCTCATTATGGTGAAAACTCCACTTAGGAAAACAAGTCAAAGTTAGTTTTGCCTCTCATTGGTTTAATGACAGTTGACACCATCTGTCAGCTGGACACACCTCCCATTCCACATCATCCCCTTGCTTCTCCACATCTCCACCTCCCCCTAAACAATCACTTGGACCATAGAGTAGATTTCTTCTGGCCTTCTAATGCCAAAATTATTTCAAACTGTGTTTTGTCAGAGTCTGGGGCTTTGCTGCTCAGTACTTCCCTCAGCATGCCTGTCATGAATGCCTCTGGAGCAGTGCAGATCCCTGTGTGTGTCACGTGCAGTGTCCTAAAAATGGAGTGAGCACAGAGCTGGCGTCACGTGCTCTTGCAGGAGACATCTGAGGATCCTCAGACCTTCCCTGTAGATTATACCCTCACTACAGGTCAATTCAGTCAGTTAAGCTGTTGTTCATGACTCTGTTGTTTCAGTCTGGGACACAGCCCGTGTAGAACTCAATCCTTCTACCCTTAATGCACAGCTGAGCTTTTAGGTATATGGACTGGGTTGCAACCACTGGCCCAACTTTCAAGATTTTTAACTCAGACAGTTTTTGAAGTCTCTGTCAATGACACAGGAGCTCTCCCAGTTCATAGAAGAGGCTTTTGCTGATTGTTTTGTGGAAGATCAGAAATAGTTTACTAATATTTTATAGCAAATGGAATATAGGGTAAGTGTAACAAGTACTTCAGAGCGTTCATCTCTTGTTCATCTCTTCTTCTGTGCTTCACACCCTTAGGTGTAGACCTAGAGCTGTCAAGGAAAGAAGAGGAGCAGCAAATGCTCCAGGATGCCCGGCAGTGGCTGAACAGTGGGAGAATTGAGGATATAAAGCAGCCTCGGACAGGAGCCACAGCTCTTCATGTTGCTGCAGCCAAGGGCTACTCTGAAGTCATGAGGTAGGAGCTCCTGCCAGGGCTGATGCATGAAATTAAGGCTGAAGAAGACATCTTGCTTTACCTAAAAAGAAATTTGTTCAGTGAGGTTTTCAGGCTGCTATTTCTCAAAAGGCTCTGTGGTTTTGTAAGTCCAACCACAGTGGTTCACCCAGAAATACACAGGGACTGGAGGATTTCCTTTCATACCTCCAGGCCTTTTTGAAGCAATGAAAGCTTTTTGGAGAGTAAGGCATAAATTAGGAGGTCTCTAGTTTTTCTAATCACAAGGTCTGATTTTCACTGTTAGAGTAATAGTTTTAGGACTAGCAAGTTAAACAGTATATAGGATAAAAGTATTATTTTGACATACAAAGTGACAACACACACTGCATGACAGTCACAAACATGACCAGTCTCGTGGGAAAATGCAATGTCCATCCCTGTCTCACTGTCCTCTGCCCCTTCATGGTACTGCTTCTGCAGTGACAGAGGGATTCCAGCACCTGACAGCTCTGCTGTCCTGGCCCTAACAAGATTATTATGAACATAAACTTGCCCAGTGTAGCATTTCCTGGTAAAAAAAATTAATATTGTCCCAGGTAATGTCAAATTAGGTTTTCCAACAATAAAGCTTTCTTCTCTGCACATTATGTGTGAGTGGAGCTGCCCATGAACATAGAGCTCATTGAATCCCAGACTGGGCTGGCTTGGGAGGCACCTTAAAGCTCATCTTGGTCCCACCCTCTACCTTGGGCAGCGACACCTTCCACTATTCCAGGTTTCTTGAAGCCCATCCAGCGTGGCCTTGCACACTTCCAGGGATGGGGCAGCCACAGCTTCTCTGGGCAGCCTGTGCCAGGGCCTCAGCACCCTCACAGGGAGGAATTTTTACCTTCTGTCTAATCTAACCCTGCCTTCTGTCCATGTGAATCTATTCCTCCTTCTCTTGTTACTACATGCTATTGTAAATAGTCTTTACGAGGTGGTGTGGTTTGACACTGCCCAACACCAGGCACCCACAAGAGTAACTCACTTACCCTCTGCTCCCACAGCTGGGCAGAGGAGAGAAAAAAATTATTGAAGGATTCATGAGTTGAGATAAGGACCGGGAGAAAACACTTCAAGGGCAAAACAGGCTCAATTTAAAGTTGCGAACTGAATTTATTACTAACAGAGGGGGATAATGAGAAGTAAAATAAGCCTTTAAAATACCTTTTTCTCCCCAGCCCCTCCCTCCTTCCCACCAACAGCACAGGGAGACAGCATGGGGTGTTTGGTTAGTTCATCAGCCGAGGTTTTCTTCTGTTGCTCAGGGAGAGGAGTCCTTCCCCTGTGAGGCCGTGGGGTCCCTCCCAGGGGAGACAGTTCTCC